>VWYE01022326.1:12579-48824 GCA_013398995.1 Alaudala cheleensis | reverse complement strand
GTCTTCTTGTCACAGCCCCTGTGGGAGCAAAGCCAGTACAGAGAGGAAGGGGCTTGGCAGAGCCCCAGATCAGATTTTGCAAGCCCACCCCTAAAAAGGACTCGGGAATTTGCTCAATTACAAAGCATGTGATCAAAGAATTATAGAATCCTGGAACTGTTGGGGTTGGAAAGGACTTTAAAAATCCATAGGCAGGGATGGCACTCACTAGGTCAGGTTACTGAGGACCCTATACCTGCCTTGAGTGCTTCCTGAAGGGAAATGGTACAGCTGATTTCGAACATGCGCACAGGGATTATAATCCAAGGTAGGACTCCACTTCTGATAAAATGCCCTGCTGTCCCTCTCACATTTGGACAGCTTTGGGCCACATTTGGAGTCTGCAAGAGAGATGCTTTTCATACAAACCTGGACAGAAGTTGTGTTCCAGGAACATAATTCATGGTGAATAAGGGGGCATCATTCTGTCAAGGACTTGAAGTCCTCAGTGCCAACTGCTTCACACCACGAGACCAAAATCTCCTTTTCTTCTTCTGTTGGGCTGATTTTTGTCATTCAGTCAGTGGTTAAACTTGAAAACAGAAGCTAAGAGACATGAGATTTCATCCTTGGAAATATTAAAAACTTGAACAGATTCAGCCATGAGCAACCTGCTCCTCCTGGCCTTGCTCTGAGCAAAGGGAACAGACCAGAGGTCCTCTCCAGTCTGAATTATTCACTGCTTCCCTTGCTTGTGTCACATATTAAATACATTCTGTCTGAAAAGGCCTGTAGTCAGTGTCTTAATGATGTCTCTCAAAACTTCCTCTCACGCACAAGATAGACCTGCAGGATTTCTTCCTCTTCATTTCACCCTTGGTGTGCTTATGTGGGTGTTGCAAATTGCTTCAGAATGTTTAACTAATTCTAATTGAACCATTCTCATTTTCTCACTGATCTCACTCACTCCATAAATTGGCCATCCCTGAAGTTTTGCTTTCAGACCCAGTCTCAGGTTTGAGAGGGATTTCCAGAGCAGGAACAAATAGCTAATAATGCCATAATATTTACTCTTGCATTGCTGGCACTTGAAATTTAGAAGTGTGTTCAGACCCCTCCTTATTCAGAATAGTCTTGATATTTCCTACAAATACCAAAATGTTTCTCTAAGTTCAGTGAAACACTGCAGAAATAGGGAACAGATGATTTATTTTGCACAATCATTTTTTCACAATTTTTATAAAATAGGAACAATGTTTGCAATTAATCTTTCTCTTCTGAATACCAAGAGGGAAATTCTCTTCTTGTCTTGCTTGTTTTGCTTCTGATATGGTTAACTTGGCAGAAGCAAAAGGAGTTCCTCAATTACGGCAGCATTGAAGAATTTACTTTTCACCCTGGAGGGAAAATGTTCCAGCTGCAAAGCTGTGGCAGTTTTACTACAAAAGGACCCCAATGGCTTCTGTTGCCTTTGCTTTGTTCCTGCCTCCCCTGCATCCCTCTCCTTCATTTGTAATCCACAGGACCCTCCTCCAAAAGCTTCCCAGACCTTCTTCCCTCTGTCTTCTCACCAGGTTGTCATAAATCAGCTGCTTCTTTTCCTCCTCCGTGGCATTCCCTGCTCCAGTAGGTCTCTCCATCACCATGCTTGCCATATTTCTCTGCTCCTCCTTGGCTTTGCCTTCAAGTAAATTTCCCTTCATCATAATCCAACTTCATTAATGTGAGAGACAAGGAAAAAAACCCACTAAGTGAAAAGAATTCAATGGACTGTACAATCATAAGCATATTTGCTAGGCCAGGAATGAGTTGTTAATGAAAATTAAGGATAAAATTGTAACAAAGGTAGGGTATGGGGTTTTGGGTTTTTTTTCCGTTGAAAGTCTTTCCAGCTTGGAGGTAAGAACAATTATTTCATTATTTCTGAAAAGACCTGGCAGGAGTCCAAGCCCAGAATTTGATAGTGTTGAAAACTGAGGTAGGCATAAAAGAGTTATTTCTATCTCAATGAGATCTGATGTTCCACTTAAAATCAGCAGATCCCCTGCTGGTGTTAATTGGTGTCAGAGAACTGTTTCTTCTGGAGCAGCTCAAAGAGACACCAGCAGAGAAACTGCCTTGCTCTATTTCCATGTTTCTCATCCTTCCCTTTGCCTCTCAAGGGAAAAAAAATAAAGCCCATCTGAAGTATGAATACAGATGAGAAGCCTGGAGTTTACTGATCCTCAACTCTTGTAGGGACCCAATTGAGAAGAAATTGTTCCAAAGGCCCCAGTTTGCAGGCCATTTAGGCATTTAGACCTGTGCTCATTCAAGCATTCTCTTTCCTGAACTGAGCCTGGAGTGTTCCCATCCCTTCATCTGATGAGCTCAGGGAGGGCTCAGCAACAGGGATTTTAAATGCTGCAGTGCCATGCCCCCCTTACTCAGAGTTTTCTGGTGGGTGAAATGTTTTTCACAAGGCAGACAAAAGAGTGGTGTTTTTTTGCAGGGTGGTTCATTACTATGGCAACCAGCAGAGTGACCTCCCCTTGCCCTGCAGCACTGATTTCACAGATCAGGGAGACATTTCTGCTGAATGTGCACATCACTTCCCACTCAGCTGTAGTGGCTGTGCAGGCAATCCTAAAAGAGGAGTTAGAAGGAAATTCAATTAATCAACATACCCCACAAAGCCAAACATCTGGATGTAGCAGCTACTGTGCTGTCTAATAACCAGGAGGTGACAAGGGTCTAGAAGAGGTTTTTCATTCCTTTATGGTGATGGCAAACAACTGGCCTTTGACACAAGCTCAGTTATGTACAGTGTACAAAACCAGGGGAAGTTTGCAGCAGCACCTTTTCCATCTGGGGAGGGGCAGAGAAAATGAGAGGCTGAGCTTGGAGAACGTTGTGTTTCCCGGGCTGCACAGGAGTTTAACTTTCCATTCAGGGCAAGATAAGCTTCTACAAAAAATTACTTTCTTCCATATCTGCAAGAATGCAATTTGATCTGTTTTTAAGAGAGAAAATGCTTTTCTCCCTCATTTCCAGCAATTGCCTAAGAGTTGCCAGGCAAAACAAACAGAAGGCAGAGAAATAGTTTCAATCTTGGCACTCACAGCCACATCAGCATTTGGCTTTTGCAAAGTGTGCTGCAGTCTTAACCTGCTCATTTTCCTACAAGAGCAGCCACATAGGAACCATTTGCTCACTCTTTCATCCTGTTCTTAGAGGGTTGATATTGGTCCACCAACACCAGCAGCTTCTGCGCTTAGAGAAACAGCCTGGACACCTGTCTATTTTCCTGCTATGCAGACAGTCCCTTCCTAAAAAACCTGCAAGGTGATTATCTTCCACAGATGTTTCTTGTGCCTGTCTTGACATTACTTGTTCCTTGCACCACCCAGAGACCACTCTGAGATCACTTATTCCCTGGATACCAAGGGAAGACAACCTTACGGCAGGGACGGTGCAGTCAGGGAGAATGGTGGGACAACCACAAGACCAGGAAACACAAGTGCTGAAACTCAGAAATCTTAGCTAATACAAAGGATTATTCAATCCAGTCAGACTCTTCTATCAAAAGCTGTCTGTACCTTGTCACTCTCCAAGCTCTTGCCACAACCCACAGCAGGCATTAGCCTTCAGAAAGTACGAGGCAAAAAAAGTGGCGCCAAATCATTAAGTCAGTTCCTAATTTCAAACCCACTGCAGCCAGAGGACAAATTCTGCCCAAATCTTGCCAAAAATTGGTAAGGGTAGACATTGGCAACCTTTGCACTGTCCCTTTCTGTCTCCTCCTGTTGTACACACGTAGCCTCATCCTCTCGCTGCACACTCTGACGGCCTCAGCAGACGTGCAATCCTCCATGCAGAACCTGTCTGCATTGCCTTGGCACTGCCAGGGGACTGGGCATAGCCTTGCAGTTAAAATCCAACAGTAACAGGTGGGAAAACACCACACAGTCCCTGGAAACTCTGCTTGTCCATTGCCAAATTGACTGCAAGTGACTCCCCTCAGATGTCCCAGATGAGGACTGTGCTTTTGCAACAAAGAGAGCGGCATTCAGATTGGATGTGAAAAGCCATGATTTTTGTTGTGCTGGACCACATTCCCATCTGGCAGGTGTCAGTATGCCAGAATTGCTGGGACCATCCCAGTATCTATCCATCTGTCCATATGGGTCATCATGCTTGAAATACTGCAGATGAATAAAGCAAAAATCAAAATTCTTCTGCTCAACGCTGCATGCTCTGCTGCTTTCCTAAAAGGAAGGGAGGGGTGGAGGAGTCTGTCTTCACATGGTCACTCAACCTGTTAGTATGGCTGTCTACAACTTCACCATCTCCCTCCAGCTTTTGAACCCATCAGCTCAAGGCCTCGGGACACAAAGGATGGGCAGTTAAGTAGGGCATCACTCTTTTTCCCTGCTCCTGTAGTGTCAGATCATGGCTGCTGCACAATGTACACAGCTCCAGGCACTGACAGACTTAGAACCCAGTCCCTCTATATCATTAGGATCAAAGAGGCCCTGACCCTCAGCATCCAACACCCCAATGAAAACAGAGAGGTTGGACTCAGGTCAGTTCAGGGGAGAAGTGAAACCTCTCTGCAGCCTGCATCAATCCAGGGGCAAAGAGGGACTGGGTAACTGGGAATATAAGGTGTGAAACCACAGGTAAATGGGCAAGAAAAGGCAGAGAGGAAAGNTTTGTTGTGCTGGACCACATTCCCATCTGGCAGGTGTCAGTATGCCAGAATTGCTGGGACCATCCCAGTATCTATCCATCTGTCCATATGGGTCATCATGCTTGAAATACTGCAGATGAATAAAGCAAAAATCAAAATTCTTCTGCTCAACGCTGCATGCTCTGCTGCTTTCCTAAAAGGAAGGGAGGGGTGGAGGAGTCTGTCTTCACATGGTCACTCAACCTGTTAGTATGGCTGTCTACAACTTCACCATCTCCCTCCAGCTTTTGAACCCATCAGCTCAAGGCCTCGGGACACAAAGGATGGGCAGTTAAGTAGGGCATCACTCTTTTTCCCTGCTCCTGTAGTGTCAGATCATGGCTGCTGCACAATGTACACAGCTCCAGGCACTGACAGACTTAGAACCCAGTCCCTCTATATCATTAGGATCAAAGAGGCCCTGACCCTCAGCATCCAACACCCCAATGAAAACAGAGAGGTTGGACTCAGGTCAGTTCAGGGGAGAAGTGAAACCTCTCTGCAGCCTGCATCAATCCAGGGGCAAAGAGGGACTGGGTAACTGGGAATATAAGGTGTGAAACCACAGGTAAATGGGCAAGAAAAGGCAGAGAGGAAAGAGGAAGGTCTCAGCACTGAAAAATAGATGAGCAGGATTTAATTTCAGCCCTGTCTCTGTACTCAAAATACAGGCTATCTCACAGAAAACAGTGTTTGATTAAGGAATATAAGCTGCAGCCTGGAGAATTTATCTCCTGAAAGACTCCACACCTGGCGCTTGCTAAATGCCCCAATATTTTATGCAGGGTGACCTGCCTCTCATTGGCCAGAGTCTGGCCAGCAAAAGTCCTACTGATGGCTACCTTGTGGCAGGTGAACATGCTGTGGGCAGGACTGAGGCACTTCCAGGTAATACAGTAGCTACTGTGGTGCTTTGAATCTCTAATAATCTGATTGATCAGAGCAAGATTGACCACTGACCATCACTACCTTGTGTGCACAACTCAAGTTCCCAACATGCTTCAGCACTTAGAATCACCAGGGGTTTAGGATTACTGTTAAAAAATGTTAAGGGTCACATTTCTACATCCACCTTCCTTGGATGTTCTTATGAGATTTTTACAAAGCACAAACACATCCTGGTTACACCTACAACAATATCAGCCCAGTGCAGCTGGTGTCCAAACCCAGTCGCAGCCAGAGCTTTCTGAGTCAGAGAAAGATTCTGTCAACACCCATTTCTCTATTGCCTGTTCCAGTCTCTGCTGTCCCTCTTTGATTCAGTGGCTCAGACCTTTCTCCACTTCTGTTCTGTCATGACAGATCTTCAGCCTGAGACAGGTGAGGGAAGGAACATGTTACTAGCATTTGGAAAAGCCTGCCTTCCCTCATCCCACACTGGACTGGACATTGCAATGGGGCATGTTGAGAGTTCCACCAGAGTGGAAGGATTTCATTGTTAGAGTATTTGCTGTCTAACTCACAATACTCAGAGACCACAGTAAGTATAAATCACATCTGCATATGCCCAAAATCCTTCCTAAGCATCAATTCACTCTGCAGCAGTGATCCCTTTCCGGTTCGTGCCAGCTCACATCTGTGCTGGGGACAGAGCTGGTAATTCTGCATTTTCAACCTCAGAACCCAGAGGGCAAGTAAGAGGAATGTCCATTTATCACCTTCTATAAGACAGCAAGTTTTGTGCCCATCTTACAAGTTTGGGGAAATGTCTCCTGCTCTTGACTCACAAGCTTAACAGTGGTACAGTAAAAGCAAGTAGACTTAAAAAATTCAGTGGTCCAGGCTCTTTCTAGAATCTGTCACTCATTCTTTCCCCAGAGAGACAGGAAACTGAGATGAATGTCTCTACTGGAGTTCTGCCACACGGATTAGTGAAGTGGGACTTTTCCCCTGTGCGCAGATTGACTTCAATTCACCCCGGCTCTGTTTCAATGAGCTTTGTCCAAAGGCAGCCGCCTGGGAAGGAGGAAGGGTAATTAACTGATGCTTTTGGGAACAGTCCTGCCATGAAGGTACAAAAAATGAGCCAAGGGCAAGGAGACTGGTGCTTTCATATATGCATATTTGTGTGTGTGTGCATTTTGGCAAGCAAACTTCAAACAGTGGCTGCCATCAGGGCTTTGCAGAAGATGAAAGCCAGCAGCAGTAAATCTAGGAAGCAGCTGTTTGACAATCTGCCTTCAGATGAAGTTTCTTCCAGACCTGAGTCCAGCCCTGGGCTTCCCAATACCCAGGCTCCTCATCTGTCTAGCTTTGACCCTTAAATATGTCAAAAACACAGTAGGAGCTAGAAAAATATGTGGTTTCATTCAGATCCTATAGCAATGAATTGGCTGTGATTTTTAAGGAGAACTATCCAGGATTCCTTAACTTGCTATCTGGCATCTCCTGCTTTTGCTCTCTGACCATTATTCCTATGCTCCGAGGGACAGGATAGGAACCGGGGCTGCTCCCCCACCTTCACCCTGCTCAAAACTTTCAAACCTCAGATCTGGTCTGCCTTTGAAATCAGAGCATCCCTTACTTCATTTTTTCTTTTTCTTCATGGATTTCTCACTTGCAGGCAGAGGCAGGTGTTTGCCTCTGCACAGCAGGAACTAGGATATACTCCTTCAAACCATGTGTGCAGCCATATTTGGGAAGGGAAAAAATGAGCCTGGTACACCCAGTGGGTCAAAGGGTGCAGCAAAATCCCTGCAGGGCTGCTGAAGCCCTGGCAGGAGCTCTAGTGGACAGCACTTCTTCCCCCATAAAGCCAATTTGCAGCCCTAGGTCTCCCAAGCATTTTTATTCTGTTTTTCTGACAACCACATTCTGTCTCCTCTCCCCATGGTGGCTACTTTTCTTCATAAAAATCAGTGCTAAAAATGAAATGGGGAAATGATTTTAATAGCTTTTAAACACCTGAAAATCACTACACCCCAGAGGAACCCCTGGCAGACTTTAGCTCCCTTCATCTGTTCTGACCTCCACTGAACACTTAATTCATGAGTTTCCATGGCATGGGGTGATTAGAAGCCAATGTTATTATTCACTGCATTTGCACTATGTCTGAAGCACTTGCAGGTGAGATGAAAATGCTTATTTAGATTCAGGCTCTAAAACGCTGTTCACAAATCCATCTGGGCACCAATTAAATTACAACATGAATCCGAGATGTAGCAACTTCTTTTATCTGGAGACAGCCAGAACAATGCCTGGGTGAGGAACTCTGAAAGCACACAGCTTCTGGTCACAACTTGAGGCTTTCATTAGGGAAAGATTTCACTTGGCCCTTCTTTAATGCTTTTTTTCATCTTTTGCTGGAAGTCCTTGAATGATTCTTTCTCCTGACTGGTACTGACAGCTATTTTTAAAACATGATTGATGCCCCAATGTCAATAGCCATCATGCTCCTGTCAGAGAAGTGGGAGACATGAAATAAGTCAGTTTTCAATAATTCAAGTGATGTTGCTAAATTTGGGAAACAGACACTGGGAGGAATGAGGGCATGACAGAACTTCTTTGGGGGAAAATAATTAAGGGCTTGTCACTAAGTTTTAATTTGATCAAGAGTATAGTGACATCAATAGACCAATAGATTTGTATTCCAAACATTGCTCTACTACCAGTTTGAGTAATAATCACCCAGCAAAAATAATCACACAGAGAACACATATCACATAATCTGATATCTTTTTCCACAAGAGAGGTGTATTTAGTCTTTTAGTTCACTTCTGTTGTTCCTGAGTCCTGGGTCCCCTTAGACTGTTGGGAATAGATCAGATATCAGCCCATGACCATATCCACAAGGTTCACCCCAGGACTGATTCCCTCCCTGCACAGGGATGTGCTCCTGTACCCAGGGGGCAACGGAAACAGACTTCATACTGCAATTCCCTTCCCTGTCCATCAATAACATTTTACTTTCCAGCTGGTACCTGCTGAGTCCTGCACTGCAGGGCCAAGTCCAGCATTTGAACAGACTACTGATAGATGTTTTAAAACCAGTGAAGGTAGGAAGCAAACTTTAACAGATGGAAAAAGACATGAAAAAATCCATTAGCATGTATTTCTCAGTTGAATTTAATAGTCTCTTAGCAGCTGACATTGTCCCTCCTGGAGGTAATTACACAATGTAATCAAGCCCCCAAATAACCTCCTTGTGCACCATTTATGTGCTACCACTCAGTAATGCTACTGCTTGGCTCTTCCCTGCTCATCCTCTCCAATATTCTGCTCCAAGGGATGGGAGGACACCATGACTGCAGGAAGCTACAGCTGAGCACCAAAGGCTAGAAAGGCACTCCATCTCTGTCTCAAAATCTCCCCTCATTGTGAACCCCTATAAAATCTCTTTCTGCATCTGAGAGATGAGTAATTTTTTATCACTGGTGGATCATACAGTCATAGAATGGCCTGGAGTGGAAGGGACCTCAAAGATCATCACCATGGATAGGGTTATCTTGCACTTGATCAGGTTGGTCAGCGCTCCATCCACCTTGATGCCTTGAGCTCCATCCACTCCCAGGGATGGGGCATCCATTAGTTCTCTGGGCAACCTGTTGAAGGTGCTCACCACTCTCACTGTAAATAATTTTTGTTTGCTTGTTTGTTTGTTTGGGGGTGGTTTTTTTTGGTTGGTGGTGGTGGTGGTTTTCTTCTCTTCTTACACCTTGGAACTCCCCACTCTTCTGCCAAATTCTGCTGAAGCGAGAATTGCAGGTCTGAGACACACAGCTCTGCTTGTGCCAGTACACAAACACATCATCACCAGCTAGCTCTCATTTCATAGGAGACCAAGCTAATCTTCTCACTAAAACCTAAGAGCTGAGTTCTGGCCTTGGAAGACAGAGCCATGCAAGCCTGGTTAGAATTTCATTAAGATCACACACATCTAACTGAGGTGTCCAGATGGACACCTTAGGGAAGGAACAGTCTTTCTCCCACTGTCCTAACTTATGCAGGGCCATCTCAGCATGGAGCAATACAAACAGCATCCATATAATTGGAAGAAATCTGATCTCATCTACCACGGGTAGCCAAAGCAGGTGCCTGACAGCTTCTCTGTTACAGATCATGCCTACATACAGGATTAGAAAAAAGAAAAAAAAAAAAAAAGAAAGAGAGAGAGAAATATCAATATAATAAATTTACCCTTCATGGTTCTCTGCTCTCATCCCACTTTGGTGATGGACATAATAATCAGCAACAAAGTGACTGGAATTTCAAGTGGCAACAATAAAATTTAGCCAGCTGTCTCCTCTTCAGATCCCACTTTTCTCCCACCATTTTGTCTCCTTCTACCCCAGTTTTAGAAGTTCCTTTCCTAAGAGTCCCTTCCAGGGGCTTGAGAGACCCTGGAAGATCCCCCAGGCCCTCCCCCTGTAAAGGAACCCCCTTGCAAGCCAGACTCCCTGTTCCCAAGCCACTCTCCTGACTGCTCCAGGGAGTTTGGTCCCTGGAGAACAGCACCTCTATGTTTAATAACACACAATTAACTTTTCTTCTCTCAAATTACCTGAGCACTTCTTGAACCCAAGCACACACATGTTGGCAGCCACACCAAGCAGCAAGAGGAAAAAAAAGGTGATTTTTCAGAAAACTGTGATCACCATGTGGTGCCTGGCAGTGACTGTCAAGAACACCATCAGCACTTCCAGCCTCCAACAGGTATAAGAATGAGTAGACCATGATGCTTGCAGAGCACAGCCATTCTCAACCTGCCCCAAAGAAAGCTACTGATTAGAAGCTGAGAGCACCCTGCTGGGAAGAAAGCCCAAATCTGAACAAATCCTTTTTTCATTCCTTTTTTTTTTTTTAGTGAAATTCTGAATATCACTTTCATGACACAGAGAGTTCTGAATTAATTTCTTGTTTAAGCTGGTTGTTGAGTTCTCCACAGATGTCAAAATGAAACATCCCTTTAAGGTGTGGAAGGTTAGGCAGGATTGAAATACACCACCATGAAAATGAAGTTTCTCCTTCTCAGACCCAGACAAAGGACATTTAAGGTCAGAAAGTGCAGCATGCACACACTGCATTGTTTTTTTTTAAATGGCAAATCCAAAATTATTCACTGCAGTTTTTTCTCCATTAAAAATATAAATCAAAGCCACCATATTCTCATAAAAGAATTTGCTTTCAAAAAAAATATGGCAATTTCTGATGGCAAAATCTGCTGTCTGGAAAGTTTCCTATTTAGCTGCAGATGGAATGCACTGTGAGATGCTGCATTCTGGAAGTGCTGACAGAAAATAACCTGGTTTCTGCTCCCTTCCTCCCATACACACAACCCGCTGATCTGTGCTTGACCTCTTTCAGGAACTGTGGGATCATTTAGGAGAGAATTGCACAGATTCCCGTGATGACTCTTTTTTATTGATTTTGCCAACTAAGGAGCTCAGCTATTCCTTCAGGAGCAGTAGAAGGAGTAGGTGATAACACACTCAACACCACTGAGCAGTTTTAGCAGGCACAACAACATCTAGGTTGCAGACTCAGTATTTTGCAGGAGAGGTTGATGGAGTACATCCTGCTTTCTTTTTCCCAGAATGTTCTCTGCCCAGAACTGAGGGGCAGAAATGCTCCACTTTTCAGAGCACATGTAATTCCCCCTTGTGCTTGAACCCAAAATTTGTATTGCCTACCTCCCAGTTTAATTTTCCTCCAGGTGCAAACACTGAGGGTGAATAATACAGGTGTGTGCTGGACCTTAAGGGACAATAATTAAGCGCCATTAAGGGATGCAATCTGAAATGCTAAACTTGCAGTCTCTGCTGATAAACATTGCCCCTAACTCATATTGGTACAAAATATCACTAAACCAGTAGGATTTGCTGTAAAACATTGCATCCAAATTTTGTCTCTCCTCGATGGATATTCACCAAATAGGTCTTTTATTTTTTGACAGAAGGAAAAATGGGAAGATTCAGGACAGTTATCTCTACATAGTGGTGCTATACAGATTTAATCAGCTCCCATCATCTGAGCAGCACAGCTTCTACCAAGGACTCAAATGGTGCAGACTGCATCATTGTGCTTATTAAAGAGCCTGGCTTGGCCTTCATTAGGATTAGTGGGGAGACTATCAAAGACACCTAAATAATTTAGCAGTACGGGTCATTAAGGATAAGAAATTTCCTTCTGGCAAACGTGAGGCCCTTCTGAAAAATCCCACTGAAGATTATTAAGTCCACTGCCCCAGACAGGGCAGTTCTGCTGTGTCCCATGAAGAAAATCTTTTTTAAAACTGTGCATTCCCAAAGGCTATTCAGTCGTGCTGTTGAGTCACTTCTCCCTGACTGCCTGAATGAAGCATTCCTTTTTTTTTTTAACAAACCATCTGCTTTCACAACTGTGCGTTGCTCCATAAACATCGTGATGTGCACATAAATGCTTGGAATGGCCACAAACGCTGCAATTGGTCAGGAGATGCTTTCTGACTTACAAACACGCAGCAGTGTTGAAATGAGTGCCATCCCATCATCGGCCACATGGAGCCAGGGGATGATGGACACACTTTGCTCTGACCATGCAGAGCACAGAGGGAACAGCAAGGGCACTTAAGTAGAGATGCCAAATCTCCTCTTTCAGGGCTCCTAATTTAGAGGGAACAAGGCACCATCGTTTTGCTGTCAGAGTTGATGGGGTTTCAGGTAGAATAGCTGGGAAAAAAGAATTTCCTGGCTGTAGAGAGCTGAGTGTCTCATACAGCTGATTTTTCTGTGTTACTGGGTGCTGCTCTGACCCCCATCCATACAGGGAGAGCTCCAGCAAGGATCAATCAGCTGCTTAGCTGAGCATAAAAGGGAACATTAGCGTGGCCTCAGGGATGTGTAGGAAAATTACTGGAGAAAATAAATGTTGCAAAGGAAGCAATTCTACCTGCTGCTAAAGTAACCCTGGCAGTAAAAAGGAGCCTTGCTTCATTCAGGGACACCTGAATTTCTTCCAGGTTGCCTCGCAGCAGTAGTAGTAGATGGAAGGAGCGATCTGTGCCTAGCAGAATTATTTCCTTCCTGCCTGCTTTGGCAAGGCATAAATCTCTTCCCTATTACCTGAGGTATGTCTCCTCATTGAATCAGGGAGCCCTTCAATTCAACAGCAACATTCATTTACTCTCCATTCCCATGTGCCCAGTGCACAGGAAGCAGAACAGCCGGGAGCTGCAGTGGCAGTCCCACGTCAGGGTGAGCTGTCCCTGTCGGCAGTTCCCACCTCTAGAGACTTGTGCTGCCAAAGGAGATGCCTGTTCTCTGCACCACCCTCCTGGACTAAGCTGAAGGGCTCCTTATCCATCAGGGGCACAGCACCAAATGGAATCTAGTCTGGTATTTCCACAAAGCACTGCGAGAAGAGGGAAAACTGTGCTCACACCCTCCCTGTTGCTCACCTTTCTCCCTTTCTCTCTGTCCTGTCCGCCGGCACTTCCACCTTCCTCAACAAATCCTGCAAAGCATCTCCAGTGGAAATCATTCCCCAAAGGAAAGATGGGATACACTCCCTGAGGATGTCCAGTGTTTCTGGCAGCAACAGTTTCTCTCCTCAGCCTATCCTCGAGAGCCTGGAGAGGTCCCTTGACTTAGGACCTCTTCATTGTCAAAGGTAATCTTTCCCTCTCCACAGCCACGAGTCTGGGGTTTGATTCCTTCTCTGGAGCTTTGGTTCAGCCCAAAACAAAGAGACAAAAAATTTCCCATGCTGGACTACTGCTGAGGAAGAAATCTGTTGGGATTAAGTAGTTACCTGTGCAAATTTTGCTGATGCTGCCCAGAGGAAAGGTAGCAGCAAGTGATCTTGTGAATTCCTGCCAGGCCTGCTCTATGTGATTCACCTGCTGCTGGTACCCAGGGCCACTATTAATGGCCACCAGCACACCACTGATCTACCTGGTCATGAAAGGCACAGGCAGGGGGAAAAGGAGAGGAATGAAAAGCCATGCATAAATTGCCAGAGGGTCTTCCTTTGTCCTCCTCTGCAAATGTGGGCACTGAAGAGTTTGCCAGGAGGAGTCCTGGCAGGTATGTTCTTAGCAGGTGGGAGTGTGAACATGGAAAGGGATAATTTTCAGCACCTGGACCTACTGGTTTTCCAGTGAATGTTAAATTGTTTTGCTGCCTAGGAAATTTTTTTTAACTTACCTGAAAGATTTCAGTGAAGTACGAGAGAAGCAAATCCTCCTCTCCATCCTGCCTTTTCTTTTATTTAGCATTTCCAAGTTTCTGTGCACTTCTTCCTCATACAACTGTATTAGGTGCTTCACTTACCCCCAGGGTAAAAGATGCTCCTCTTTTTATAAACCTTTTAGATTGTTTAAGCAATTTGTTCCAAAGGCTTAATGCAGTGAGTGAGGTTTTGTATTTTGTCCTCTTCCCTGGTGGAGCTCTGATCAGCCTTTTCATAAACTTATTTCTTGGTTCAAATGAAGTGAAATGACATGGGAAATAAGCTGGGATCTCGACATTGTTCATAATTGATTTGAGACAAATATTTGATAGTTCTGAAACTCAGTCATTTGAAGAGATTGCCGAGCATTTCTCAATACTCACACAGAAACTGATTTTTTTACCTTCAGAACTGCCCCTCTTGAGAGCCTTCAATCCTAAAATTTCAGCAAATTGACACAAAACTTTCAGAACATAACCTAACAGAGTGGGTTTTTTCATCTATTTTTTCATCTAGACTGTCTTTCAAGACTTGAATTTCTCATTAAATGATTTAGGCCTTTTGTCAAGATCCTGAACTTTACTGAAGAAATGTTATTTGTTTACTCTGTTCTGTTGAAGGGGTTTGTTGTTAGTTGGTGAGGGGAGAACTGCACTAATTAGGGCTTCAAAATAAATATTTTTGCCAATGGTTTCCTGATAGAAATGATATAACAAGGGAGTTGGACTCATGAGGGAAATTAGACATATTCTCTGAAGGGCAGCTCCCATGTGATCTCCCAGCAGTTTCATCAAATAATTATATTTCCATATACTCCTACAAAAATCAAATAAAGATTTTACAAACATTCTCCATTTTTGGTCCATTTTCATTACAACAGTTTCCAATAGGAAAAAAAAAATCCAAACAAACAACTCTCTCTGTGGGCAAGGCAAGCAGAAATTTTTGAGCAGTTTTGGGGCAACACAGCGGATGTGCAAGAAATTAATGTGAAATCTTCTTGTGACAGGCAGGAATTATTGTCAGCTACCTGGTCCTCCAGTTGGGTGATCACCACCTTCCCGCTGTTTAAGTCAAAAGAAGATATTATACCTCTGGGAGAAAGTGGCCCCTGTGGCCACATAAATTTTTCAACTTACAATACATATATTTTACAGTGTGTGTTGTAAAAGAATAACATGTGGATATACATATAACAATCTTGAAATTATCTCTCTTGGTGGTGATTTACTTCAAATGAAGGAAAGCTAAAAATTTAGAGGCACAGTTAAGTGCTGTGGGTGCTGGTCCAGAGTCTGGAGTGCCTGGTGGTTGTAGTGAAGCTACAAGAGACATTTCCTGCTCACAAAACATTTCAGGCAAACTGTGCATGGAATCCTGAATATTGTATGAATTGTCATTGTTGTGACATCATTAGAGATGAGAAATGTCAGCACAGGGAGGTGATGTGACCAGGAATACACCAAAATTCAGTGGCAAAGTAGTGGCCATGGCCCAAGGACAAACAGCACACCCCCCAGTACCCACTGGAAGGCTGCTGGAGGAGGCAGAGCCCCACTTCATCCTGATCCATAGAAACAACAGAAAGCACTGGAATGGGTTTGTCCAGAGAGCTGGTAAAACTTCCATTTATGGAGAATTTCAAGTCCCAACAGGGCAAAGTCCAAAGCACCCTGGCTGGAATTCATGGTTGACCCATTCTGCTCCAGAGGCATCCACCAAACTGAATGAGCCTCTGATCCTGTGCAGCATGGTAACCTCACTGCTCTCCTGGCTTTTCCCTCAGTTTTTCTTGTGTCTGTGCTATTCTCTCAGCCTGTGCTTGAGTTCCTAGACAGTGATCAATACAGGTCAAGAGCTGGTCTGACAGCTGCATGCAGAAAAAAGAAGAAATATTTGCTTACTTCAGCTGCAGTTGAAACCACATCATGACACAGTTCCCCTTTTATTGATAATTTAAGAAGAGCCTGCAACAGGTACACAAAAGTGGTGAGTTGGTGAAAAAGCTGCTCTCAAGTGGATTTGTACAGTTGGTAATTATGGTTGTGATTGATGAGATGAATGAATTCTGCTCGTAAAATTGAGACAGCTTCTGCCAAGCACATCACAGGCATGTCATCCTCTTCTGCACTGTATAGTGTTACAACCAGAAGCAAAGGTAAGCTGTACACTACTGCTCAGAAAAAGGGTTTTCCTTGCATGAAGCCAGGAAACCAGAAAAGAAGGAAAATAATGCTCATTCTACTGGAACAAAACCAGAGAGGACAGGAGCTGGAGAAGTTGCCCACACTGCAGCTCTGCAGCACAGCATAGAAGAGCTGACACCACCTACAGCGACAAAACACAGCCTCAGAGCCATGCTCCTGGTGCTCATTACCCCTCACAGACAGGGAGGACACAGAGGAAGCCTCCTGAGGCTGGTAAGGTCACAGGGCATGTGATGGCTTTAAATTGAAGCAGGGTCAACTTGGATTAGAAAGAATTAAGTTTTTTATGATGAGGATGTTGAAACACTGGAACAGGTAGAGATTGTAGCTGCCCTGTCCCTGGAAACATTCAGGGTCAAGCTGGGCAAGCCTCTGAGCAACCTGGTCTCACTGAAGATGTCCCTGCTTATTGCAGGGCTGTTTAGATAGGCAATCCTTAAAGGTCCCTTCCAAACCAGGCTGTTCTATAGTTCTTAAATGAAGTCACTCGCCAGAAACTCTTCCTTTCATAAAAATCCTCTCTCTTAAGAGGATTTATCCTTTGCAAGAGGGAAATAGCACTGGGAAGGCATCACCATCCCAAATTATCTTCAAACACCTTCAGTGATGCATCCTTCTCTAGCCAGCTCCTTCAGCACAGTCTGCTGCAAACACCCTCCTCACATGCAGCTCAGAGCCTGGCTTCTGCTCCCTGATCCATGCCACTTCCCAGGCCAGCAAACACTGTGAGTTCTGAAATTAAACAGATCACTCACAACTAGCCTTCTGTGGAGTAGCCGTGCTCAAATTGGCTTTCCCTGGGTGTTCAGCCCAGTGTGCTGTTGGCTTTTGCAGGAAATGAGCCGAAACCAATTCCTGGTATGTTGAAATGAAATCCAGCTTTTGAACATTTGCAGGAAGAAATCACGGATGGCTGAGCTGCTCAGGAGCACTCTGGCACGTTTGAATCCAGCCCCTGCAGTCCAGAGTTGGAGGTACTCACAGCTCCCTGGAGGGCATCAGAGATGGGGCAAAGTAGATCTGCATAACTTCAGCTTTGGCAACAACCATAATAGCATAGATCAGGGACTCTGATCCCTATCCATGGGGAATATCAACCACACCCCAACCCTTGGCACGTGGAGCTGCTAAGATTCCAACCTCCACAGATGGGAAGTAGCACATGGTGTTACAGCTGCTGTTGTGGTGCCACACACACATTAGACAGAGTGAGGATGGGTAATGCCATGTGCACGAAGGCAGGAACATGTCAGGAGCACGTTGCACAGCCAGCTGTGGGAGGTGAGTTTATGACTCAAAACCCTGGATAGCTTAGGCTATAAAATACCCAGAATTCAGATTTTTTTTTAAACTGGAGATCCATATTTTATATAAAATGGAGAAAAGCCTTTTTTACCTTTGCAGAAGATGGCTGCACAGCCATGGGGCTCCTGCAAGAATGAGTTCAGTGCTGAAAAACAGAGAGATGACCAGCTTTTTTATCTGCCCCATCTTTCCCTTTCTTCTCCAGCCTTGGCCCTTTCCTGCTTAGCTCTGCAGGAGGAAAAGCTCACTTTTGAGCATTATTGTTACTGCCCTATTTTCCCCTATGGAGGTGATCAAAATACACATGCATGGCTTGGCTTTTGGACTTTTCCTTAGGGCAAGCTCAAGAGAAGTCACATTGTTCTCTGCTTCTCAGGTAGGAGGCACCACAGGGGCAGCTTTGAAAGTGAGTGGGGCAAAAAGCTGAAGCAGCACCCAGTTGGAAATACTGCACAGGGACAGAAACCACAGGGCTAGAGGGGTTTCCACAAGGGATGAGATATCAACAAGAGGGGCAAGGGAGGGTGCAAGGGTGTGGAGCAGTCACTCAGCTGTGGGAGCAAAGCCAGAGGGAGCTCAGGGCCACATGGAGAGCTGCAAGAATAGAATAACCCATGCCTCCCTTTAGCTGTGGAAGGTCCCCACCCACACAAATATCCCTGACCTTCCAGTGGAAGGCTGGATGATCCAATTTGCAGTGAGAATGTAATTCATTAGAAGCAGGAAGGAAAAAGGACGCATCATCAATTTGATGGAAATAACATGGTTTTGAGGGTGCTGACATGAATCACAAATTGCATGAAATTTGTTCAGTAGAACGGGGTAGGTCAGAGTGATTCAGATGTTTAATTTCCCCTTTTCTTTATGCAAGTGCATCCATTCTTCTCTTTGAAAGGAGAATTTTATTTCATATTTTAAAGGAATAATAGAAAGAGCTAAATAACCTGAAAGTTACAGGAACTATTTTATCAAGAGAAATCCAAGGGCTCCAAGGTATAATGAGCACTTGAATAACAGCACAAAGCACTTATTTTACCCCAGCAGTGACTCCAACACACCAGGTTCCCCAGAGCAACATGGGCCAGAGCCCTAAAGGACTCTGTCCTGCAGAAAATGTTCTGGTTTGTGCCAATAAAATGAGAGCATTAGTGCATGAAGCTTTAGTGCAGAGATGGAGCAAAAATCCCTCAAAAGGATGAATGTTGCATGACAGCCAGAGGCAGAGCAAAATCTCATTCCCTATTTATCACTATGGATCTATTTTCTATGAGCTTATGCTGGTTCAGGTAATAATTAAAGGAGGTGGGAGGTACAGAAAAGCTTCCTCTTCTTCCACTTCACAAAGTAAAGAAGTTTATGAATTATGGGATGTCTTTTTGTAACAAAAGTGGCACCGTAGGCTTGTGATCATCTCTACACAGTTTTCATTTTGAAATCTAATTAAGCAGGAAACTTTTATCATTGCTAATAATTTATTTGCAATTAATACATTGAAGATGTTTTTAATTTCAGTGTCTCACTTCAGAACAAAAAGGAATTGCAAAGCATCTGCCTTCCACTTGAAGCTCTTGGAAAAAATTCCCCCAGACCTGAGAGGAGCAATGCTCTCAAACCCATCTCAGCTGACACCCTGACACATTCTGCATTGGGCAGAATTAAGAACACCATCATCTAAAGGCCAAATATTTTCATCAAGATGAGAATTATCTAATATGAAATCAATACCATGCTGTCAAGCTTCTGCCTCCAAGAATATTTCTGCCAGGTCCAACCTACAGCTGGCCAGGTGTTCACTCCTCAAACACACCTGCACTTTACACCTGCATATGGCATTACTCAACTTCCTTCCTGAACAACATGAGAGGAAAATCTACGTTTTCCCCAAGGCAGTGATTCATGATCCCATCGCTCCTGCTGCAGCTGCTCAGGAGTGACATGGAGCCAAAAAGGAGCAAAGAGAGAAAAGCAAGAGGTAGAAGAGTTGTGAATTCCTGTTGGGTTGTTTTCCAGTAGTCCTGATTGAAAAGTAATTTCTCTCCATAAATAGGAAGCACAGTTGTGCTGAGAAGGATGTGTTCAGAAAGAAAAGCCAGTGTCAGAGAGCTTGAACCACACTCCCATTTTTCAACAACTCCTTCATCTGATAGTCTCCAGAATCAATCAGAAAAAAAACATTTCAGCTCCAGCTTTTCTCTGCACAAATGTGTCTGAGATTTCTGCCAACTGTCAGCATGTCTGGCTCATCAAGGAGAAGCAGAAAAACTTCTAAGCAAAGAGATCAAGTGATCCAGTTCCCTGAATGTTTAGCTCCTCTGATTAAACACTCAAGGCTGAGGCTCTGAGGGTTTATTTATCCTAGGGTGGAGCAGCCAATTAAACATCTGATGCTTCTGCAGCCTGTCAGGGAGGTGTCACTCCCAGCTGGCCTCAGTTACCAACATTTGTAAGCCAACAAAAGGAGTGAAAAATGCACTCTCTGAAAAGCAAGGCAGAAAATGATAGATGGGGAGGAAGCCAAAAGGATGCAGGCAGGAAAGAGCAGCAACCTGCCCTCTCTACCTATCTGCACAGGGCTGCAAAAAAATGGGGATGGAGTGATACTGGTTCTACTGGAAGGGGATTGCCAGAACCATGAGCAGCAGTGGGTGTGGCAGGAGATGACAGCTCTTGGCTTTCCCTGATTTTCACTCCTGCTTTCATCCCCAGTGTAGCCAGGCCCTTTACTGGGCTGCAGCCTGAAACCCCGAGCCCCCAGCTGCCAGCCCCTGGCTGAGACTCGGCTGTGCAGCAGAAAACAGATCTGTATCCCTGGCTAAGATCTTGCACATCCTGGTGTTACCCTCACATGGCTCTTCCCTAGAAGAATAGCATGGATCCATTTTGCATACATCTTCTGTGGGTGCCAGAATGATGGAGCCAGGTGTCGCACTAGTACACAAAAAGACAACACGACATGCTTGGATTTTCCAAACGCAGAAAAGAGAGAGTTTTATTTTTTGACCTCGATATGTATATTTTTAACCACAGCCAGAGAATGGAGAATGAAGTCTCCACCTCTCCAATCATACTATTCAAACCAACAGTCTATCAATTCTTTTCTGTAAACAGCAGAGACAGTTAGAACAATATTCATTGTTTACATGAAAACCTGTGAGAAACTCCACTACAAAAATGAAAACATCAGAAGGCTTTAGAAAGTTAGGGTGACATCCAGGCTCTGCTTGGTGATGCAGAGGCAGGAAGTCCCACCTGAACATGAGGAAGAACACATTGCCTGAGCGGTTGTGGACTCTCCCTCATTGAAATATTCAAAAAATATTCAAGAACTGTCTGGAGGCAATCCTGTGCAATGTGGTAGAGGATTAACCTGTTTGAGCAGGGAGGTTGGACCAGATGATCCACTGTTGTCCCTTCCAGCCTATCTCATTCCATGATTCTATTTGTCTGCCCCTCTAAGACACCTCTGGCTGTTGCTTTGTTGTCCCCTCCAACAACATCTCCTGACTGGAGGAACCTTCTGAAAACAGCACTAGCATCCAAATCAGATCAAGAGGAATGTGAATCCTCACTGGTTCTTATTGCTTCCTCACTACTCAAGCCTCCTTAGAGCAAGTTTGCAAAAGCACAGAAGAGATAATTAATTGCACGTTCTCATGTGCACAGCAAGTGCTAGTAATTTGTTCAGTGTAAAACTTTTAAATAAAACAAAACTGCAACACCAAAAAAAAATGGAAAAAAAAATCCTGCATCTGTTTATGGAAAATAAGAGTCCTACCCTGCCTGAAATTACTATTTTTCTGAAAGGGGAATGAATAAAGCCTCTCCTAAATAATTTTTTAACTCACTGGGAAAGCATCTCAGCAATTTATAGTCAGATATTCATTGGAAATTACTGAGGCACAAGCAGCCTTACCTAACAAAAACAATCCTAACATTTCATGAAATTGTGTAGGTGGAAAGATGCAGATACTGTACAGCACAATTAATTTCTCCAAGAAGTAAAATGACCCATGTTTCATAAGGGTCAAATTGAGAGAGTTAGGAAATGTTTCTCTGCAAACCCTGAAAATTGTATTACAATGAGGCAGTTTATTCTGCGGTTGCCAGGACAAATTAAAAGTTACATATTGACAAAATTGCCCTGACAATAAGAGCTCAGCTCCTGGGTAACCAGAGCAGTGAATATTTACATCTACCAGCAGGTCCAAAATGAGTCTGGGATTATGATTTTGGGTAAGAGAGGAGCACCACATTGTCACAGAATGGGTTTTTTTTTCAGAAGGGACTTTGAAGGCCATCTAGTCCACTTCTATGGGAGGGGACATTTCCCACTAGATCAGGTTGCTCAGAGCCCCATCCAGACCAACTTTGAATTATTATCACTTCTTTATCTGATAGTCTCCAGAATCAATCAGAAAAAAAACATTTCAGCTCCAGCTTTTCTCTGCACAAATGTCTCTAAGATTTTGGCCACCTGTCAGCATGTCTGGCTCATCATGGAGAAGCAGAAAAGAAAGGCTAAGGAAACTGAGGTACGGAAAGATGAAGGAACTTGTCCAAGATCACCCAAAAGGCCAGTCACAGAGCCAGAAAACAAGTCTCTTAGGATCCAGTCCTGGTTTCTGGGGCACTCTGTCCTGTCTGGGAAGCAGTTTGGCTCCCTGTTTCCTCCACCAAGCTCTCTGCCAAGCTGAGAACACCCACAGGCCAACCTTGCCAAGGTGTAAACCAACAAAGGACCTCCCAAAACCGGCAGGGGACCACCTGCAAGGGATTCATGGACCTGCGTGCTTGCTTTCTGGATGAATGTGGAGAAGTTGGACGCGCATGTGCAGAATTTCATCCTGAAGGTCACAAGCTCTGAACACTCACTAAGACTCAGGGGAGCAGTGGCAGGCACACAACAGCCTGAAACCTGCAACAGGAGAACCACAGCATCCACTATCACATCCTTGGAAGAGTCACAGATTGATGCAGACTCCCTGTACTACTGGGAATCTGCTCTTAGGTCCTCCTGTGCCATCCATTCTCCAGGCTGAGCCTCTCAGGGGAATGCCCCAGCCCAATCACCTCTCCCATGTGCAAGGCCTGGGGCATTCCAGGAACATGGAGAAGACACTATTCTTCCCCAGCACAAAAAGAGTGAGCCATAATTTGTCCTGGCCCACAAACACCTCTGTGCATGCAATCCATTTTCTCCTGATCCATCCACCCCGCCCCAGTTACTATGCAGCAGCCAGATTAGTGTGGAGCAAGTTTCCCTCCAGGATCAGCAATTCATCATTCCTTGGCAGTCTCTCAGCTCCTGCAAAAACACTTTGTTCAGGCCTGCAGGGCTGGGAGTTTGAAGAAATGTTACTTCAGCTCTAGCACAGCCCAGTAAACGTGATTTGTGCCACTGCTGGTAAAAGGCCACGAGCTTTCCACTGCCCTTTCTACTGCCCTGACAGCACCAGAACTCAGGGCATGCTAATACAGGAGGAAATGCACTAATAATAACAACACCATTTTGTGACATTTGGGTAATTGGTTTTATGAAGGGCTATAAATAAACACAATTCAGGCAGCAGTTTGTGCATCCTTGCAGGAGTGGTGGCAGTCAATCGGGGAGAAAAAGTGGTACTTGCACCCTTTAGTGGCTCTAAACATCACCAAATTTGTGTAAACATCCCCAGAACATCCTTTTCCATCCCTCACAGTCTGAGATGTCCCTTCAAACAAGGTGTTATTTTGATACACAGATGGCTTCTGCCTTGGGAGCTACTGGTATCTGTGCTGAGCTCTGCCTTGCAAGGGAGAAAGGAGCTTAGGAGAACCAAGTAACCAGACACTATTCTTAGACATCTTCCATTTTCAAAACTATTAGGTTTTGGTGCAGTCAGGTCTTATCCACCTTTTATGGTACTCCATAATAATTTAAATTGAGCATACCTGCAAAACTGACCTATAAAAATAACCCTAAACTCAATAAAAGTAAGACACAATGATAGAAGTCGAGTTACTTCTGAGATGAACTAAAATTAGTGACGTAAGTGTTGTCTCCGATCTCAAAATCCTCAAAAAATGGTAGCTGGTAAACAAATCCAGATAAAAAGGACAAAAACATCACACCTAAGTGTGAAAAAACTACTTTTCCTCTGTGCTGGCAATGGTCTCAGAGCACAGAGTTAACACCAACAAAGGGTTGAAACATTCTGTATTAACCACAGAAACCAAAAGGTTTCCTTCTGTCTCCCAATTATTTTCTCCTTAAATTGAAGAGTAAGAAATAATAATCATGAGTTTGTCTGTTCTTACTGAAGATTTCTTTCCAAACCCAGTAACTGAGGACTGAGATGCAGCTGGTGACAACACAAGCACCACTACAAACTTTCTGCTGCTCAGCAGCTCTTTAGTAGTGGCTTTGCCCCAGAGAAGTAAGAGATTTAGCCTTCCACCACCCCACACAAGCACTGAAGAGAGGGGATCTTGTGCAGAGCTCTCTGGGGACTCCAAAAAGGAGAAAGGTTTTCTGAACAGCCCACAGGAGGGTTTGGAGGGGACATCCTGGCTCCCCCAGATATCACCCTCATAACACCACAGCTGGCACTGGGTCTTGCTATCAAGAACCCCCATCCTTTACTCAACACTTTGTCTTCACTCACATCCACCTCATTAAATTCTGGCTGTTAGCAGTAAACAAGAAATTTAGCCATGCCTGACCCGGGCACAGGCAGGACCATCCCCAGCCAAGCACTCCCAATTAATATTTGCACCTTCCCAACCTTTACCATTTGATATGAGACAATTTGCAGTTTCCCCAGTCTTGCATCAAAGTGGGGACTTTCACCTTCATGGGGAACGAGCTCTTAATTGATGGCACAACATCCCAGGAGTGAGCAGCAAGCAGCAAGCAAAGAAAAAAAACCATCCTGATTTTCATTTCTTCTGCACAAGAATCCCAATTATGCCATACATCACATCATTTGCATTGCCACAACACAGCCTTTTATATCTGCTTGAGTTGCCAGCTATTTAATCTCAGTCCACCTTTAAAAAAAGACTTGTAGAAAATGAGATGCTTGCTTTATGCTGATGCAGTTAAGGGAGCTAATTTCAATTCCAAAGCAAACAAGATTTATGCAAGTCAATAGACTGAGGGGTCCAAAAGCCAACTAGAATAACCCTCTTGTTTTTCTGTTTTAATAATCTATGGTACAGTCCCAGGAATTTATATAAATTGTCCAGATCTCATCTAGTTTTGGGCAGTAATTTCCTAGGGTTTGGAGGACATTCACCACTGATTTCAGAAGTGCACATACAACTTTTACTGGCTTTGCATGTGGCCCTGAAACATATTTGGGACAGCACAAAAAGACAAGTTTCCCACTTGGTGCTTGTTTGCCAAGATTGCCACTGGGATCAAAAAAAGGGCAGTTTCAGTGTCTGCAGGCAATGGTTTACCTGCCCATGGCAGGGTGTGCCTGTGCTCAGGAGCTCCAGTATTTACAAGCAGGGCATGTGTCAGCAGCTGGTTTTGGGAAGGCCATGCAAAGTTCTACAAAAGCACAATAGGTTGCATTTCAATTAAACCAGAGATCTGTAGTCAATACATTAATCTGTCTTCAATCTCTTTTAACATCCAGTTTCTGCTTCTTTTCTTAGGTCAGCATACTGAAAAACATCTGATTATTTCACCAAAAAAAAAAAAGTGTTAGTATTTTTCTATCTGATCCTGGTTTTCCTGAAGAGCTAAATGTAAGGAGGTATCTTCAGTGTAACATTTTCAGGAGAGCTCAGGAAAGTTCATACCCTGTCCCTGCACACATTTTTGTTGGTACCTATATGAAATCTGTAGCAGCCACAAATGCAGTTTGTCAGTCTCTGGGTTAGACTGCTTCTCCAGGCACCTGCCAGGGACAAAGGTAGTGGAGGATTAGTGGTCAAGGATGCTCATATTTCAATATCCCAGTTCCCACACTTCCTTACACAGCCTCAGGATTTCTGTTTGCAGGGACATGACTGACAGAAGCTCTCTGACTGTTTCCATCACATCTGAGCTATTGAGAAAAACACATTTTCTATTAGAGTGAATAGAAATCCCATAGCAACAAAAGCAATCTTCATCATGATCTCAGAGAACATTGTGAACACTCCTCCACCTAGGGGCAGATAAGTTTGGGTTTGCTCATCATGCTTACACAAACAATTCTCTTCGGAAGCAGGACAAGAAGATGGGGTAAAATTGGAGTAACTTCCTTCAGTTTGCGTAACACCTGGACACGACTGAGCGGTGTCTGTTGGCAGTGGAAATACCCAGGCAAGGAGCAGCAAAAATGGGTGCTGATCCTGCAAGTGAGCACCTGCTGGGGACATCCAGCATTCTGAGGGGCTGATTGATGTACTCCCCTCAGTCTCCCTGACTGACCAGGGGGACACTGATCGGTCCCTGCTAGTGTCCTCCCGCCCAGGTGATCAAAGCAGGCTCCAGGCAGGCTGCATCAGACCTTCTTCCAGCAGGCACCTGGGAGGAGATGGACGATTACCTACAGGGATAATGAACAGGGCTGTGGCAGATGCTTGGCGCTGCCTTCCTTTTGCGGAGAGTGAGAAACCGGCCTGTCTTCCATTCCTGAGCATCTCCTGTGAGATGCTGACCCCCTGTGGAAAGATTTGATGTTACATGTACGAGGCTACAAGAGTTGAAAAAAGGAAGGCTTGACTTAGTCTCAGGTCTGGCCCAGGGACCACTTTCCCATGCTGGAAATTCATCCAATACTGTCGTTTGCCCTCCTCCTCCCTGCTAACCATACCATGTGCAGCAGCAGTGCCTTTTTCTCTCTTCCAGTCCTGGGAGGCACAAGTGTGACAGTCAGACATCAGTGTTTCAGGAAGACTTGTGAAAATGTATCTTCCACAAGGTAATACAAATGCCTCAGTAAAATGCAGATACTAACGATTAAGCCCAGGGAAGAGCAGCCCAGAGGGACATCTGGTCACATTTGCAGTTCAAGTGCTGGTTTCTGATGCCATCACACAGCATTTTCCCTAATGGCAGGGGTTCCCTCAACATTCTCTATGAAAAAAAAAAAAAGAAGACTAAATACATAAACCTTGTTTGCCTGTGTCAGTATTTCACACCAAGTCCAGTGGCATGTGACCAAAACATGTCAGTCTGGGGCCAATGTTTAATTTCGCATACACTGCTCCCTCTCACCATTTCCCAGTTGAACTGGCTCTCTTGATAGATGGAGGATGCTCAGTGGAGCACCTAAAAACCTGTCAGGCATTTTTCCTCCCACGTCTCCCCCCAGTATCAGCTGAGAAGCTCTGCAGTTAGCACCAAGCTGACAGTCTTTGAGACCATGTGAAAAATCTGGTTTAAAGCAGGTCTCTTCTCTGGTGAATCTGACCCTTCCAGACCCATTGCCCTCTAATATCTGAATTCCTTGCTTTCCTAGCACAACCATCTGCAAGAAGCATTTCCTACATATGGAAATAGTTTACAAGAGCACAGAGCAAATAAGTTTCTTGTCAGTTCTCCAATTTCCTATCAAACTGGGATCCCAGATAGTTCTGTTCATGCAAGCAGCTGGGCAAAAAGCGTGTCAGAGCTGTAGAAACATCATGTTTCATTATTCTCTCAACATCTCACAGAAGAAATCATTTCCGCTGAACCATCTGGGGTGTGCAGCAGACACTGAAAATGTCACATTAAATAGGAAAAAACATTTCCATCCATGTTATCTGGCTAACATGGAAAGCAGTGAAAAGACCTGCTGTTCAGTGAGGAAAAGCAGGTAATTAAAAATCTGTAGTCATCTTAACCAGTCCCATTGGTTTTATCAAGGGAAGGTCAGTGTAATTAGCCAACCTGCCCAGCCAAGCTATGCTCAGAGGCCCAAAGATAATTTCATTTTATAGGCTATGGCTTGTCTTGAGAGAAGCCTGTTCCTGAGCTCACACATATCCCTTCTGGAACCAGCTCTGCGACCCCCAAGCTCACCAAACTGTGATTCTGCACAGATGGAGCTTGGTACATCCAGTGTCACCCAGGTGCAACATGGTATCTGAAGAGCATCTGTCCCACTGGCTCTGGATGTGCTCAGAACAGCACAGCTGCATTTGTGAGCCAAAGCCACCCTTAAAGCCCAGCCAATCTTTTCTCCAGCCTCCTTCTGCTTTTAGCCAGTTCTGGTACTTGGAGAAGGTAATTTTCCTCCTGGGATGTCAGGGTTTCCATCCTTGGCCCCACAAGAAGGGAAAAGAGCCCCACTACTCACCTGTACAGATGGATAGACCATCTGTAGGACAAGGGAGAAGGGAATGCTTACTGTAAGCATCCCTATTTCACTGAAACAACTCTTCTCTTGCTAGCTTTTATACTCCAGATATAAAATCCTTTCCTTGACCTGGCCTGAGTCCCAGTTTCTTCTGCAGCTGAATACTGAAACTACTGAAAAGTAGTTGTTGGGGTACAAGCTATGAAGTTTCTCAGCTCATGGGGAAGAGAGGACAGTGCCTCCCAGCAAGGCACGGTACAGTGAGATAATTGTGAACCACTGGGAGTTCTTCCCCAGCTGGAAACAGGGAAATGTTTTCCCCATCATCAGCCCTATGCTCACACACACACACCCACATCTGCCTACAGAAAGCTTAAAAATAATGTCCAGCACACACCCCAGCTTATGACAGGGATAAACAGCTAAGCTTCTCCTTTTCTTCGCTGCTGCAAAATCCTACCAGCAGGAGCCCACCAGCTCATGGAGGTTGGGCAATACCCTGTGGAGTGAGCTATGACATAGAAGAGAGGCTTTAGCATGTGGCACCTCAAGCTCTGGGTCCTGACACAGGGTCTGCTGTCCCAGAGAGCCATGACCTGTGCCAGAGGGTCAGCAGGGAGACACTCGGAAGAGATTTGTACCATGGAGCCTGCAGGTTTGCTGCTCTTCTCACTCAAGAAGAGTCTTCCTCCTCGCCATTCCTTGCCCAGCTAGGATGATACTGCCCAGAGAGGAGAAACAGGCACCTGCCTTCCCACCTTCTCATCTGCAGGCCACCACCAAAGCTGAGTGACAAGAATCATGGAAAGGTTCAGCACTGCCAGCAGTGATTCAACTTAGGACATTTTCCTACTCAACCCTGCAGAAATGATCTCCAGGTGACCATTGCATCCCATGAAAACAGGGACATGAAGTCTTCCCTCTCCCGTGTCAAGAGGTAAAGTACCAAGATTCAAAACTGGATGTGTGTTTGATTGGTAAATTTGACCTTGTGAGGGATCCACACTAGGGATCCTAAGACATTGCATGTTAACAATTAATACAAACAACCAAGCATCTTTAAACACTCACTGAGAGGTCTCCATGCTTTACACTGAGGAATACATCCTGAGTGCATTCACATCAGCAACAGCACAGGGTGGCCCAGACTGAGGGCTGCAGGGTGACTCAAATCCTCACATGGTCATTTCCTTCCATAATTGCAGGAAATTGCCATTTCAGCTGTGTGCACAGGGAGGCGTCCATACCTGGCAGGAGTGCTGATACAACTTCAAGAATCTCAGAAAAACCCTGGGCCATGACCCAGGGAGCAGCATGAGCAAGGAACAATGACCCAGGAGCTGGGAGCCACAAGTCCATGTGAGCACATGCCTGGAAGTGTAGGCACTGCTAAAGAGAGCTACATTTCTCACATGGTTGGCCCTAAATCTGTCCCTGAGAACCAGAGCCAGGAAAAAGCCTTGGGTTCATGAGCTGTAGTGTAGCAAAGCTCTGACTCTAATAAGTTTCAGAAAGAATGGACCCAGAATTGATGTATCAGCTGCAAGCAAAGCAAAGCAAGAGACTACATGAAAGAAGCACTTCTCTGGTCAGCCTGTTCACATCCAACACCAACATTTGAAAAAGTCAGGCAGAGAACACAGCTAAAAATGAGGGCTTACTGTTCAGCTGGCCCAGTCACTGCCAGACAGCCAAGCAAGGAGACCTGAGAAGCAAAATGCTCTTGGCAGGGAACTTCCAGTAATGCTCTTAGCCAGTGGCAAAGTAACACAGCCCACAGCGGAAGGTGTTTAAATTAGGTCAGGTTTTTCCTGGCATTTCTCCAGGTGGGATAATCACCAAGGCTGACACTCAGCAGCTTGTGAGCATGGGGTAATCTGTGCCATTCATTCATGCCCTTAGTCACTGGCATTTCAACAGGAAAATGCAACACCTCCAGATTCAGGAGCTCCTAACACTCCAACTCCCACCTTCTCTGACACAGGCACTCTTTTTCCCCCATGTTGTTCTGAGCTGATGGTCAATAAATACAACAAAGTGCTGGAAATGCCTCATTACATCTATCTGCACCTTCATTTCCTGTCTTTCTGAAGGAGACCTGTGCAATTACCCATCTTCAAGCCAAGAGGACATAAGATTAACAGAGGCAAATTCACCTAAAGCATGAGGGAACCCCTTTACCACTGCCCTGTGCAGATGGAAGGGAATAAGGATGTATGAACTGAGGAGTTCGAGGACAACTGAGGACAACCTGAGCAGCCTGACCCAGGATTTCCAGGGTCAGCAGATGGAAACATGCAGAGTCACCACCTGGCTGTCAAGAAGAAACAGGCCACCTTCGTGCAGAGCACCGAGAATGGGGTGACAAGTAGGGAAAACAGGGATTTATTCCTCTTGGATCTGAGTACAACCCAGATGCAGATCTTTGGTGTCAGGCAACCAGTTCATCCTCCAAGAAGCAAGGTGTTGCCTAATGTTCACTGCAAGCTTGGCAAACCCTGGCAATGATGGGAAGTGGCATTTCCCTTGGGAGGAGGAACAACCCACAGAAGATGCACTCCCCAGGAGCTGGACTCACTGTATCCATGGGTGAGATTTAAATAAAAAGGAAAAGGTTTACTTCAAAATACAGAAAAGCAAAGACACAAGAGCATTTCCTACTTTATCAGGACACTGAAAAAACAAGAAGCACCCCCACTGTTCACCTCAGCATCTCCACCCACTCCCAAGACTCTCTCTTGACCTGGCATCTTCCCTTACCACCTGAAAATGTCAGTTTTTCAAGGGGAGCCTCCTCCTTCCTTATAGCCTTAGAGCAGAGCAGTACAGAAGCCAGGATCCAAGACCATTACAGTCGTAAGACCAGCTTCAGCTCATCTTCCCAAGATCCAGAGTTTTCCAAAGCAAAGTTCCTTCAGAGAAGGAACAGCTAAGTCTTCCATCTTTTACTCAAAACCAGAGGCCAGGCTAAGGGGCAAGCAGGCATGGTTGGTCTCCTCTGTTATCAGAACCCAACACTCCTTCTTATCCCATTCTTTGGGCAGCATAGCATAGGTGACAACTAAAAGCAAACCCTCCCTCCAAGACAGCATTTGATCAAAGAAAACCACACATCATGGCAATTATTAATTAAGTTTTTATGTTTACAGTAGTCACTTAACACAGATACCAAGGAGTTTTAATAAGAATTCTGATGCTGGAGTGAATTCATTGGGAAAGCTGTAGAAGACCAAAACAGCTGCTCTACAATAGTGATTCCAAAGAAGAAAAAGTTAAGATCATACTGTGCTTTAAAAGTGAAGTTACATGGTTTAATTTGCATAGCACAAGCATATGTCAGTAGCCAAGTTACAGGCGTTGATAAAGCCCATCTCAATTTGTGTTATTGCCTTTTTCTTTTAAATCTGAACAACTGGTTGCTGTCTCTGCTGGAATATAGGTGGGCTTACTGGCACTTGCTCTCCAGCAGCTCCACTTGGTTTCGCCAAGGAACATTCAACACTACGAAGTTGCAAATGGTGTGCTAAGGAGAGAAAGAAAAAAGTAGTTAGGAGAATAGGAGCATGAAACAGTGTCATTTACCACTGTTCTACACTCCTGTGGCGCTCTAGATTTGTCCTTTCCAGACAAGTATTCTGGAGCAGGACTCTTGTGCTCAGAAAGAGTCACATCTCTTAAATAAACCCTGAGAACTAAAGCTGAGAAGTCAGCACTGCTGAGGATCAGGTTATCTCCTTTATCCACTCACAGAGGAAAGCTTTCAGCAGGGATAATACTCAAGCATAAGCCCACAGGCACAGCTAAGGCACATGGACCTGTATCAAATAATTGCAGCTGCCATAATGGTACACACCAGTTCTGTGTTTCTCTTATGTGCAGCTACACCTCCCACACAAGCAGGAACAAAGGGCACGTTGCTCCTGTTGCTGCCATCAACAGAAGGAAAAAAGTATTATGGAAAAACTCAGGCCAGGTGAAGGCAGACATGTTTGGTGCTTCCACCCAAAAAGCTCAATTACTCATTACAAAATGCCTGTGTAACTGCTTGGTGGACACAGAGAGATGGAGTGATCTGCTTCTTTTGGGCAGTGCTTTGCCCAAAGCTCTATTCACAGCAATACAGGAAAGCATGCCAAGCATGTTACATCACCATGGGAAAGAAGAGATGAGAATTCTACAGGGACTGAGGACCCTGTACTGAGAGCCAGAAGACCTGTAGGCTTGGCAGTTTCCTCCATATACCCTTCAGATACAGACCATGACTACTTCTTAAGAGGACTGACAGACATACACTGCTCCAGCCTGAGCCCCACTTACATAACAGCCAAAAGGCCCTGCCTTCTCTGACACCAACTGGCAAGACAAGTTCTGCAAGAGCAGAATTTGCTTTGCCTTGTTAAATATAAAGGCATAATGTCTCTGACATCGGCTGAGGCAGACAGGGGACACTGACCACAGCCATCTGTGCCACGATAGACAGTGGTATGGGGTTGGAAACAGGGAGGGGTGGGGGTTAGCAGGCTGTGCCCTGGAGCCTACCTTGGCCATCTGGGGCTCCTCATGGAAAGCACAGTGCTGGATATCGGTTGCTGGCTTTGTACAGGTTGTCCGGGCAATCTCCACTTCCATTATGTACTTAACTCCAGCCACGATCTGCAACAAGACAAGTGGGCAGAGGCACCTTTACTCACAGCACACGGAGAAGGGCCCTCTGCTGAGAAGCCTGGCAGGGAGGCAGCCAGTGTTCCTGTAACATGATGGAAAACAGACTCCAATAGTACAGATATAACTGCATGTGGCAACTTCCATGCAAGAGGCACTTGGCACCCCTTTAGGAACAGGAAACAAAATCCAAGTAAACATGTCCCACAAGGCAGCTTCCTTAGCAGTAAACAAAGACGTGTTAACCCATGAGCAGCGTAGGGAAACAACTGGCTCCTTCCACAGCACACAGCACTCAAAGTCGCTCAGACTGACAGAAGCCAGGGTATAAAAAGGGGCTTTTATTCACCTTCTGTGGGGAAAAAACCTGACAGCTTGCAGAGGCTCCCCAGCCTTGCGGTCCGCCCTTTCTTCAAAGGAACCTGTCTGGCCTCGTTCCCAGCCCCCCTACCAGCGAGTGCCGCCCCGGTCGCTCACCTGCCTCCTGGCGCTGATGATCCGCACCACCCGGCTGGAGTACATGTCGTTGCTGGCCCTGTTGTACGCCGTCATGGCGAACTGCAGAGCCCGCTCCAGCCCCTCATCGTTCTCGGGGTCGTCGATAGGCTGCGGGGCGCCCACCAGCCGCGGGCGGGAATTGGCGCCTCGCACGGCGCCGGCGAAGAAGAGCAGGGCCGCCGCCAGCAGCACCACCACGGACACTCTCTCTGCCGCCATGGCTGCGCTCTACCAGCTCCCCCTCACGGCCGCCGCCATTTTAAAGCCGCGGGGCGGGGCGGGGCGGGGCGGGCGGTGTTTGGGGCCGAGCACCGCCCCGGCCCGGCTGCGACCCTCCGGCCCCGGCGGCGGTGGCCGGAGACTTCCACAGGGTCAGGGAGAGGGGGGCGGGCAAAGTGGAGGAGAAAGAGGAGGATGCTTTCCCGCACGGGAAGTTAGAGGCTTTTTCCAGACTGTGCCTCCTCCTGGGTTATTCTTGTGCTTATTTTCCCTGTACTGCAACGGGAAAATAAAAGCCACAGAGCATTTTAAGCTACCGGTGTTGTTCCCAGCACAAAACACCTTGAGTAATTTCCTACGTCTGCCTCCGCAGCGCTGCTGTTGCCTCACCTACGCTTCGAGGGGCCGAGGCGGCTTCCCAGACGGAGGGCTTCGCTTCCCGGCTGCTCCCATAAACACCAACATTATCTCTCTCGCCCAATCTGGAGCCCTAAATTTGGAAAGACAGGACTTAACATAGCACGAGGGAGCCAGCTTCGGTGAGATGTAAGGCCTCATGAAGTTGTTAGGCTGAGAGAGGAGGAGGTTTTGCACCTGAATATCCACAGCTTACCTTGTAATGGAAAGGGCTTTGCTGACGGGAAAGGGTGCCGTCATAGCAGCAATATCCAGCATGGAAAAATCCCTGCAGTTGGCAACAAGCTGAGCTATTAACACTGACAGGACATTGGGGTCGTTCTTGTAGAGAGAAATTATCATAGAATGCCTTGGGCTAGAAGGGACCTCAAAGATAATTTCACTCCAGCCCTCCTACCATGGACAGGGATGCCTTCCACTAGACCAGGCTCCTCAAAGCCCCGGAATGAACACCACCAAAATCACCTGTAGACACCCAAATAGAAACAAGCTGCATTTGTTGACTATTGCCAGCCGAAACCCCACAAAATTAGGATTTGAAACAAAGCAATGATGAGGAGAAAAAAAGGCTTGGCAAAAAAATTATGTTCTACAGCTGATGAATAAAGGACACCTGGTTCATGAAATAAAGCTGCATTTTGTCCTTTTGTTTCTGAAGGGTGCAACTCTCTTGCTCTATCAGAGGTGTTTTTTAAAAAATATAAAACAGAAATTCCTGAATAACCAGATAAACAAAGAAGCTGGTAACTAGCAAAAGTTTGTAATACTGTGTGCTATCAGTATGACTAGAAAAATAGTGGTTTAGCATCTTCTTTTGTGGTGGATATTTGAGTAATATCCAACATATTTTCATCTGCCTTTTTGTCTATGTTTCAATTTCACTCAGGACTGGTGAGCTTTTTATGATACCAAGCTCACTAATTTCTCCAGATAACTGCTACATCCCTTGTACTTTCTCTTGACATCCCTCATCTCTCTTTTGCCATTCAAAAATATAGTTGTCAAACATGAAGGTTTCACTTTTACAGCTCTAGCCATTACAATATGTGCAGAAAATCCTTCAAATAAATGTTCTGTAGCCTCCAGTGAAAGCTTCTTGCCACCTGTATGGGCACAAAGATCCTGTGAAGTACAGTCAGCCAGGCCACTGTCCAGTTGGAGAGTTATATGGACAGCTCTGTGTCTGTGGGACTGAAAGATAAAATACCCCACTGAATTCATTGTTAAGATTTATAGGATCAAGCCCATAAAAGACATAGACATCAGAAATGGCAGATGGAAGCTGGATGGCCCACATCAATGGGTAGTGTTGCTGTGGGCCATGTCCCCAGGGTAGTTTCCATGGCACAAAAATTTTATCAGGGGCTTGTGTGCTTAATGGAAAGAGTATCTTTAAACATGGAGATTTCTCCACTTTGCAATTCCTAGCATGTGCACAGGGCAATTCTCTGAACACACTTCCAAGGTTTGGTTGAACTTCCCAGAAAAATCTCCACTGTGGGCAGCCCCTCACACATTACCTGAGTACTTCCCCTCCAGGCCTGCTATCTGCATTTGTCCAAAGATAACAGCCTTTGGCTGGTTCCTGCAGGGCTGGAAAGCACAGCCTGCAGAGCTCTAATCTCTGCACAGCTCTCACACGGAAACAGGGCCTGCAGGAGGAACAAGGGCTTTTGTCGTCACTCAGTAATGAGATAGCAAACCTCAGATCCTGAAAAGTAATCATGCTCCCCACAGGTAGGAGATTACCTTTGAAAGAACTCAAACCCAATACACTCTAAATGTCTTTTTAATCTGCTTTTTGACTGCTTTTAAAAACACATCAATCATAAATCAAGGCTAGATTTCCCAGTTTTCTTGTGTCAAATGGGCAGCCAGAACCAAATACAGGGTTTGCATATGCTCACATGAGTCCCAGGGGCTCACAAAGAAAGGCCTCTTGAGCAAGACAGTCAGCAGTTTGTGAGATGGGTCTGAGAGTGATTCAGTACCAAAGGCAAAAGTATTTCACTGCAGTAGAAGAGTGTCCTCTGCTTATGGAAATGAACCCATCCCTTATCAGCTTTTTCAGTGATGGTGAGAGAAAGAGTCTCTGCCTGCCTTTGAGATTCGGGGTCACCACTCCCTGCTCTGGCATGCAGAGGCATTATTTTCAGGAGAGGAATGGAGGCAATGCCATGACTTGTCCACGCAAAGAAAACCAGGTCTCTGTGTTGTCTCACAGCTTCAAAAGAGTGGCCTCTGAAATCCAGACAGCTGATTTGAAAGTGCCCAATGGAACAGGACACAGCCAAATCTCTTTTGCATGTACACACACCTTCACATACTGGCAAGCTCTTGCTACAAGCCATTAGTGGCTTTTCTGGATAGGCTGGAAGGCTGAAAAACAGCATTTGCCAGGAGAGGCTTCAAGGGCACCAAAGAGCTCCTCTGAATATATTTCAGTGCTGGCAGTACAACTGGATTAGTAAAGACCTCCCCATCAAGTTCAAAGGCTGCCTAAATAAGCTTAGCACTTAGTGCTGAGTGCACCTTTCAGGCAACTCAGTGGGAACAGAGCTATTGGGAAACACGGGCTCTCAGTGTGGGTGTTGAGCTCTCTTGAAAGCACACCCTTAGATTTCTTTGGAACAGAAAAAACAATTAACACAAAAGAAGTGCAGCAGCACTGAGGGCTGTTCAGTTACTGGTGGTCATTTTTAGGAATTAAGTGCCAAACATCTCTCACCACTGATCTCAAGTAGATCAATGATTATCACCCTGCAGACGGTGATTCAGGACCTACACAGCCCTCTGCTGAGCCCCAGGCTGCTCACATCACTTGTAGTATGACAGCAG
>VWYE01022326.1:0-11879 GCA_013398995.1 Alaudala cheleensis | reverse complement strand
GTTGAACTTCCCAGAAAAATCTCCACTGTGGGCAGCCCCTCACACATTACCTGAGTACTTCCCCTCCAGGCCTGCTATCTGCATTTGTCCAAAGATAACAGCCTTTGGCTGGTTCCTGCAGGGCTGGAAAGCACAGCCTGCAGAGCTCTAATCTCTGCACAGCTCTCACACGGAAACAGGGCCTGCAGGAGGAACAAGGGCTTTTGTCGTCACTCAGTAATGAGATAGCAAACCTCAGATCCTGAAAAGTAATCATGCTCCCCACAGGTAGGAGATTACCTTTGAAAGAACTCAAACCCAATACACTCTAAATGTCTTTTTAATCTGCTTTTTGACTGCTTTTAAAAACACATCAATCATAAATCAAGGCTAGATTTCCCAGTTTTCTTGTGTCAAATGGGCAGCCAGAACCAAATACAGGGTTTGCATATGCTCACATGAGTCCCAGGGGCTCACAAAGAAAGGCCTCTTGAGCAAGACAGTCAGCAGTTTGTGAGATGGGTCTGAGAGTGATTCAGTACCAAAGGCAAAAGTATTTCACTGCAGTAGAAGAGTGTCCTCTGCTTATGGAAACGAACTCATCCCCTATCAGCTTTTTCAGTGATGGTGAGAGAAAGAGTCTATGCCTGCCTTTGAGACTCAGGGTCACCACTCCCTGCTCTGGCATGCAGAGGCATTATTTTCAGGAGAGGAATGGAGGCAATGCCATGACTTGTCCACGCAAAGAAAACCAGGTCTCTGTGTTGTCTCACAGCTTCAAAAGAGTGGCCTCTGAAATCCAGACAGCTGATTTGAAAGTGCCCAATGGAACAGGACACAGCCAAATCTCTTTTGCATGTACACACACCTTCACATACTGGCAAGCTCTTGCTACAAGCCATTAGTGNAGAAAAGAAGTGCAGGTAGCACTGAGGGCTGTTAAATCACTGATGGTCATTTTTAGGAATTAAGTGCCAAACATCTCTCAGCACTGATCTCAAGTAGGTCAATGATTATCACCCTGCAGATGGTGATTCAGGGCCTACACAGCCCTCTGCTGAGCNAGGCTGCCTAAATAAGCTTAGCACTTAGTGCTGAGTGCACCTTTCAGGCAACTCAGTGGGAACAGAGCTATTGGGAAACACGGGCTCTCAGTGTGGGTGTTGAGCTCTCTTGAAAGCACACCCTTAGATTTCTTTGGAACAGAAAAAACAATTAACACAAAAGAAGTGCAGCAGCACTGAGGGCTGTTCAGTTACTGGTGGTCATTTTTAGGAATTAAGTGCCAAACATCTCTCACCACTGATCTCAAGTAGATCAATGATTATCACCCTGCAGACGGTGATTCAGGACCTACACAGCCCTCTGCTGAGCCCCAGGCTGCTCACATCACTTGTAGTATGACAGCAGTGCCTGCCTTGAATCCCTTTTCCTTACACCAGTGCAAAATATAATCTGCCTCTAAGAAATGGGTATTCACTTGCAGACATCTGCTTAGTAATTACTGCTGTTAATCTGCCCTTATGCCCGTGAGGGGAGGCATTATTGTTTACACACAAGTAGTAAACAAAGTAATTGGCAGCAGGAAAAGCTGCATTTCAAATAACTGCATGCAATCAGTTATGGTCAGATTGTGCAACTGAAGCAGTGAAGCCATGGTACTGAAAGTGGGTGCTGGTTTAAGTGAAGTACTGGTGCACTTGGGATTTTAGCAAAAAATCCCTCTGCAACAGCATCCTTTTTTTACTCTAATAAATACTGGCACAGCAACACCATATATTAAAAATTAGCACCAGAGATTTTCTGCCTTTGATGGCTACATTAGCTTGTATTTGCTAAGAATAATTTGGCCATTCTCTTTTCCCCTGTATATCTTATGTATTTGTTTGCCTCGGCCTGTAGGAGAAATAGATTTGCAGTGTAAGATTTGTGTTCAATTAGTTCTTATTAGATGTTTTTTTGTTGCCCAGGAATTGTTTAGTTCAGAGCTGACAAGAAAATTAGTTCCTTCCTTGGTCTCCAATCCAATCCAAAGCACGGAGTATGCATTTAAGCTTCACTTCTGAGGAATACCAGTGACTTCACATGACTAAGAAGAAGCTGTAAATGAAGTGTGTGTTTGTGTGCTGGGCTGAAAGTGGCCCTCCAGCAGCCTGCTGGGATACAAAGAGTAGAGCTCTGAGGCTTTGCAGATCCCTAGAAGCCTAGAGCGGAAAGCAGCGNCCTGCAGACGGTGATTCAGGACCTACACAGCCCTCTGCTGAGCCCCAGGCTGCTCACATCACTTGTAGTATGACAGCAGTGCCTGCCTTGAATCCCTTTTCCTTACACCAGTGCAAAATATAATCTGCCTCTAAGAAATGGGTATTCACTTGCAGACATCTGCTTAGTAATTACTGCTGTTAATCTGCCCTTATGCCCGTGAGGGGAGGCATTATTGTTTACACACAAGTAGTAAACAAAGTAATTGGCAGCAGGAAAAGCTGCATTTCAAATAACTGCATGCAATCAGTTATGGTCAGATTGTGCAACTGAAGCAGTGAAGCCATGGTACTGAAAGTGGGTGCTGGTTTAAGTGAAGTACTGGTGCACTTGGGATTTTAGCAAAAAATCCCTCTGCAACAGCATCCTTTTTTTACTCTAATAAATACTGGCACAGCAACACCATATATTAAAAATTAGCACCAGAGATTTTCTGCCTTTGATGGCTACATTAGCTTGTATTTGCTAAGAATAATTTGGCCATTCTCTTTTCCCCTGTATATCTTATGTATTTGTTTGCCTCGGCCTGTAGGAGAAATAGATTTGCAGTGTAAGATTTGTGTTCAATTAGTTCTTATTAGATGTTTTTTTGTTGCCCAGGAATTGTTTAGTTCAGAGCTGACAAGAAAATTAGTTCCTTCCTTGGTCTCCAATCCAATCCAAAGCACGGAGTATGCATTTAAGCTTCACTTCTGAGGAATACCAGTGACTTCACATGACTAAGAAGAAGCTGTAAATGAAGTGTGTGTTTGTGTGCTGGGCTGAAAGTGGCCCTCCAGCAGCCTGCTGGGATACAAAGAGTAGAGCTCTGAGGCTTTGCAGATCCCTAGAAGCCTAGAGCGGAAAGCAGCGCCTCTGCAGTAGCACCATGTCCATGCAGAGTTCCCCCAAGCTCCCCAGGAATTGGTTCAGTCAACACAACTCTTGTTCTCTCCATACATCAAATAATTTCTCTCCTCTCCCTGCAACAGCTTGTATTGTAACTTCACTACTTCGAAGTCAAGGGCTTCAGGGCATAGCACAAATTTGAATGTTCACTCAGCATGGTATCATGTTTTAACTACACATATTTATGATGAAGGCCCTTTTTCACAAGCAAGACTACAAATCCCTAATCCTTGCAAGAACAAACAATTAAAAGGCCATCCAGGACCTCAAGTTTTTGTTGGCTCAAGTCAGCTCCTCTGCTATGATCCCAGCAGAGCCAAGTCAAATGCCAAACCGCTTTGGATTGCATAGCACTGCACAGACAGACACAACTCCTTTGATTTTTTCATTCTGGAGTTGGGGAGGTGTGTTTCATTTTTTTGTTTGGTTTTGTTTTTAAGAGACAACTGTTGTACTCTCAAATAAAAGATTTCTTGTTGGAAGACAAATCAATGGTGCATAGCCTGGATATTTTCACAATATCCATATACAACAAGGGGTACAACCTCTGTTTTAAGTTTTGAAGTGGTTACAGTTCCTGTCTGCCCAGCATTTCACAGCAGAAAACTCTGCCTGGTTAAGGGTTTATTGTGAGGAAGCAAAACTTGGATCTATGAAATATCTGAATGCCGGGAACAGCCTGTTCTTAAGGGGCTGGTTTGCCGGCAGGATTCCTCACTGCTTCTCATTAGGAAGGACTTAAACTCTTTTCTACATTGTGCTTGTTAGATTTGAAGCATAGGAAGGGGCAGGGACACCTATTGTGTTTAACAATAGCAAGAGAGGAATCGTCAAGGTAGCTTGCAAACAAAACCAGTCGTTCATACCAGACAAACAGGGATACTTGGCCATGAAGATTTTTCCCTCAAGAAGGAAGTGAAATTGTGAATAACCTCAAAATTCACCCTATCAGTTACTCACTTGCTGCTCTACACATGCACATCCAGCAAAAAGACCAGCCCACTCCAAAACATGAAAGGGCCTTTCAGAAGAGTACATACTGTCACACATAAATAAGATTACTGCATCAATGATCATTATTTAATTAACATACAGTTAATCTACAGTCCCTGCTGCAGGCTACATTTATAGTTATCCATCCTTCAGGTTTCAGCAAGCTCAAGTGCATAAGTAAAGACTCACTTCCAGAGCAGTTTTTTTACTCAAAGAAGTGGTTATTTGCGAGTGAGACAATTGCTTCGTGTCCAGTAGCTACTGTCAGTTCACTCCAGTTCAAAAGTTTCAGTCATCCAAGCAAGGAGACAGAAAGCCACAGCAGATCACTGCACCTAACACAGTGGACGTAGAGAGCTGTAAAATGTCAACAGCACAAGCCTTAAAAAGGAATTTTAAGAGGGTGGAGGGAATAGCAAAGAATGGGTCTCACCACCTAGGAGGGCAACACTTACCAATGGAGCTGTTCACAGACTTGCACAACATTCTCCCAGCAATCTTATGCAAAACATGTCTGTAAAAAATGGACCTAATGCACTAGATTCATTTGAACAGGAATAATTAAAATGTGTAAACATGAGGAGAAAAAATAAAATTGTGAATATTGAAAAAATAAAATTATTTCTCCAGTTCCCAGCTGGCTTTGATGAACATGACAACAGGGCAAGGACAAGGAAGCTTTTGTTTCACTGGAGTTTACTGGGGAGTTGTGCCCAGCTCCTCTAGGAATAGCTGCATGGATCAGGTGTTTCATTGTTAAGAGCTCAGCCACAGTGCTGTGGTGTTGGTGGAACACAGTTCAGAATCCCAGGATAGGTCAGCTTGGAATGAACCAGTGGATCATGTGGTCCAATTCCCTGCTCAAGCAGAGTCCTCCAGAGCACAGGACTGTGTCCAGACTGTTCTTGAGTATCTCCAATGAGGGACACCCCACAACCTTTGGCACCTGCTCTCCCTTTGGCAATTTCCAATATGTGCACAGGGCAAGTCTCTGAACACACTTCCAAAGTTTGGTTGAACTTCCCAGAAAAATCTCCACTGTGGGCAGCCCCTCACACATTACCTGAGTACTTCCCCTCCAGGCCTGCTATCTGCATTTGTCCAAAGATAACAGCCTTTGGCTGGTTCCTGCAGGGCTGGAAAGCACAGCCTGCAGAGCTCTAATCTCTGCACAGCTCTCACACGGAAACAGGGCCTGCAGGAGGAACAAGGGCTTTTGTCGTCACTCAGTAATAAGATAGCAAACCTCAGATCCTGAAAAGTAATCATGCTCCCCACAGGTAGGAGATTACCTTTGAAAGAACTCAAACCCAATACACTCTAAATGTCTTTTTAATCTGCTTTTTGACTCCTTTTAAAAATACATCAATCATAAATCAAGGCTAGATTTCCCAGTTTTCTTGTGTCAAATGGGCAGTCAAATCATAAGGTAATATAACGAATAGCAAGGCTTGCATATGTTCACATGAGTCCTAGGGACTGGAACCTGAAAAAACCCCTGAAACTTATTTTGAGATGTCTAAGGGCAAACAAAATCCTTAAGGCTGTGATGATACATNGGCCTGCTATCTGCATTTGTCCAAAGATAACAGCCTTTGGCTGGTTCCTGCAGGGCTGGAAAGCACAGCCTGCAGAGCTCTAATCTCTGCACAGCTCTCACACGGAAACAGGGCCTGCAGGAGGAACAAGGGCTTTTGTCGTCACTCAGTAATGAGATAGCAAACCTCAGATCCTGAAAAGTAATCATGCTCCCCACAGGTAGGAGATTACCTTTGAAAGAACTCAAACCCAATACACTCTAAATGTCTTTTTAATCTGCTTTTTGACTCCTTTTAAAAATACATCAATCATAAATCAAGGCTAGATTTCCCAGTTTTCTTGTGTCAAATGGGCAGTCAAATCATAAGGTAATATAACGAATAGCAAGGCTTGCATATGTTCACATGAGTCCTAGGGACTGGAACCTGAAAAAACCCCTGAAACTTATTTTGAGATGTCTAAGGGCAAACAAAATCCTTAAGGCTGTGATGATACATCACTGCACCAGCCCAGCAGCAACACGTCATATGCAGAGATACTTATTATGCAAAATAGGTTTCTTATTAAAGTAAACTAATAAAACCATTCACATATAAACACACTGGCAGCTGTGAAATTAACAAAATCCTACCTGAGTGAGAGCAGGAAGGGGAATAAAAATCATGCATGCTCCTATATCTTTAAGAGATTTTTAAAAGCCTAAATGCCACTCAGCTGTTTGAGCATTACTTTCTGATTAGGTAGACACTCTCATGTGGATAATGCACTGACACTATGCATTCAACCTCCTTTCTAATGCTAGGGACCTCCAAAATCAGAGAAGACAGAATGAAGTTAGGCAGCTCTGTGTGGAACTAGGAACACTGGCCCTTAGTATTTTCTTTCCAGTTATTCTGAATCACTTGGTGTCAGGCTGAAGTATTCCATAGGGTACTTGGATGCTGGCTGTTAAGCTTCAGAACTCCAGCTGATCCGTTTTTTAAGTCATAGGAAATCACTCAACAACAAAAAGGCCTGATTACCATGGCTGCACTTCACTGGGGAAACAGAGAGCAGCTGAGCATGCCTTGAGGCAGTCATTACAAGGACATCACCACCACTTCAGCATCAAGCAGCATTATCCACATACAAGTCCTGCTGTGCTGAGCAAAGCAAAAGCCTGCAGTGTTCAGTTGGTACGAAGGAAGAAGCCTGGAGGGTTTACAGCCCAGCAGTTCAGTTCTGGGCTGGAAAACACAGAGGCAGCCACATAATGCCATTCTCTCAGGTGGGGTAATGCTGTCTGGATGCAAACAGCAGAGCAGGAGTAACACCTTAGCTATGCTTAACTTTCAACAATGAGGACGTCTCCTCAACCCTTTGTTGGCTTCCCAGGAAAAAAATTCATGCTCCCCCAAAATACTCATCTAAACTACTCACAAAGACACCTTGTCTTTTTCCTTCAAATTCCAGAATAAAACTTTGCTTGGATGAAAAGCTAAAGCAGTGGACAGGAAGGCAGTGCACTAAATCCATATCTCCCTGCTGCTCACCCCTGCCTGGGTCCCTCTGCCTGGATCTTGCTGTTCCTGCTGTACAATGAGTCAAAACTCAGAGCGGTTAAAGAGCTGCTTCCTCCTCCTAGGCTGGTGCATTTGCAGACACCAACAAGGAGTTCAGTGTTTACATGCCACAAGCCCAGAAATCACTTGGAGTTCATGGGACTGAAGTCAGGTCATGCTAGGTGAGGACTGTCCTGTAGGATCTTTCTACATTGTTCTTGAAGGTCCGATCCTTCCTGGAGAACTGTGAATGTAGGGAGCTGTTGATATGGCCATTAATTGAACTTGTACAGCTGAAGGTTTGTAAAGCCAGTACAAGCAAGGTTATTGTCCAGGAACACACAAAATAGCTGAATATGTTGAATCAAATTTGACTTAAGGCCCAGAATCAGGAGAAAGAGATTGAAAATATGTCGTAATACCTCTCACTTAATCGCATTAGTATTTATTTATTTCTTCCCTCAGCATATTTTCTTCAGCCACAGGGGGAGAGTCCCTCCAGGAGGTCATTGTTAATAAACTGAAAGGTGTATTTCATGTACTTCTGACTGATCAGCATCAAGGACTCTATCCATGCATGCAATAATCCAACCTCACATGTAATTAATGTCCACTTTAATAATAGTCAGGAATTCAGGCTCTCTTCCCCCCACCTCGAAGGATTTGAGCTGTAAAATGGTCCAGTATTTCAAGGTCACCTCAACAGTCTAAAGTTTGGATGTAATTCACTCCTTTGTTGACACAGCCTTGCACAAGGTTAAGGAGTGTATTAATTCAGGTGAAAACCAGGCTACCCTCTCCTCAGCCAGATGAAGGCAGCTGCCAGGGCCCAGTTTCCAGAATCACAAGAGAAACTAAAACAGTCTTACCTTTCCTATTATGAATGCTTGCCTGCAGGCTGCTTTAAAAGAGAAAAAGAAGGTTGCAGACCTTATGATCATAGAGATCATTGCAGAAAAAATGTAGAAAACATCTGTATGGTGCCTCATCTGCCTCAGGGATGCCAACACCTGCTTCTCCAAGTCCTAAAGAGACAACTTAGAAACTCCATGTGTGTCATCATGAGCAACACTGGGGTCCTTCTAAGGGGGTTTCTATAGCCAAGTGAACATCAGCCAAGGGCAGATGGAATGATGTGGGTGGTCAGTGAATCAGTTTCCTTAAGACACAATGCCTGTGTAATTGGACATTCCCAAGCAGATGATTTGGGGAAGCAATACAAGGGGAAGCACAGCTCTTTGCATGAAGCAGAAGCTGAGGTTTGCTGGGAATCCACAGAACAGCAGAGGCTGAGAGAGCAGCCGAGGAATTATGAGTGACCTCTAAGCTGCCCCTGTTTTGCTCTCTTTCTGATTCCAGACTAGGGATCTGTCAGGGTCAAGAGATGTTTCCAGCTCTTACCCCTTGCTGTTCTCCCTTCTCTGCCTGGGCCCAGCCAGCTCAGTCATTGTGTGTGACTCAGGGCTGGGGTGAGTTAAAGCCTGTGGCAGAAAGGAAATCCCACTGAAGACAGAGGCCTCTGCAGAACTCTCTAACCCTGACCCCCACATGAAAGCCATTTTTCCAAAACCCTCTCACCCATGCTCAAGAGAACAGCCCAACCAGACCCCTCAACAAGCCATCCTCTGTTGTGAAGCCCACACTCTCGATTTAGATGGTGAAAGTGTCCTACACCGTAGGAGTCATGCAGTCACCAAACAGCTGAGATTAGAGATTCTGGAAAGAAAACAAAAAAAAAAAAAAAAGAAGTAAACCAACAGTTGCTCTCAACTGAGTTCCAAGCCAAGGAAGAACTTAAATTATTTATGTAGGGTTCTCAAGCAACCATTAGCAGGGCCAAGACCTGGGACCCAAAGGCTCAATCCCAGCTTCATGCATTTTTAGCTCTTAGTCTTGGTAAACAAGTAACTCTTGTTTCTCCAGCTGCTGCTTTTAGGCTGGAAGCAGTTCTCATCTATCTCTCCCCATGTGTCTGTTCCCATTAATACCAATTTTAAAGGAACCTTGCTGCTTTTCCATTGCCTTCCTTGCTGCCAGCCATACACCATTAAAAACAGAAGAAATAAGAGGCTTTAGCTGTAATTATGGTTTTGCCTTTTCTGTAGAGAAGGTATCCCATGAAGACTGACACAGCTGAATACCTGCCCAAGCACACCAATTCTCTCAGCATGAGCTTTCAGAGGAAAAACTTAAATTGTAGCTGAAAAATACATTGAGCAGACAATGCCAGTGATTATCCAGCAAAATGACATCAAAAAGCACCAGCAGTGCTGACTTCCAAAGGGGCATAAAGTGCTCTGAAGAGTTACTCTGCAAAGGATGACAAGGCCCTTCAAGAACCACATGTATTTTATCCCTTTTACTCTTTGGCTTCTCTCTGAGACCTCTAGGGCCAGACCAGTCCTATAAAACACTGAAGACACCTCACGTTTTCTTGCAGGTAGACACACTCCACACAAGCCAGCAAGTGCCTCCTTTCCCAAGCCATGAAAACTCTGGCCAACCTCCCAGTTCAGTCCTCTGACTGTATGAGAAGTAAGCACTCCTTGGAACTCCACTGCCCAAAGAGTCCCACTGAATGGAAGTCTGTCATTCTGCTTTCCCAAAATCCTAGATATTTTCTCTACAATTCTCAGCATGGCCAGGAAATTGCCTTCTTTCCCTTCTTGCCCTCCCTAGCAGCCAGGCAACCCTCCTGGGGTGGCCACTTACAGTAGGATAAGTAAGCCCTGTGGCTCAGACAGACTCAGTGCACCCTCTCAGCAGGGTCAGGCTGAGCCAGCCCATCCCACAGACAGCCCCAGGGAGGTCTTTTATTTATGTGGAGTACAAGCCCACAGTGAAGATTGTGGCATCAGCCCAGGCCAGGAGGAAGCAGTGGCTCTGCAGCAATAAATACAAATCAGGCAATATGGCAACCAGCCACATGCTGACTTAGGGCATGGCTGTGAGGAAGTGCACAAATGTTCCAGTGAGGTATTTTTGCAACACGAAATCCCCACTGCCAAGTGCAGAGGAGTCAAGATGAACCAGGCATAGAAGAGAGAGTAGTGCAAGGAAATGCCAAATTCTGTAAAGGCATCTGGGGGCACAAGTGAGGTCACATTGCTTGCAAATCCCCACAGCCACAGTCCTGTCTGCAACTGTGCCAAGAGCAAATGTTTTCCAAACCTCTCCTTGACACCTGTTGGAAAACTAGGAAACACAGAACCCACATTTCTCCTTTATCTGTGGAGTATCTTCTTGACTTTTCTGGATGCTTCAGGGATATACCTCCAAAAATACATGTGCACTGTATTTTTGGAGGCTACCAGGAGACATGAAAGCCAGCATGCCATCTGCTCTTTTCCAAGCTTCCTTGCTATCTGGTCTGACACATCTGGACAAGAGTTCAGTGCTGTTCCCGTGTTCTCACTGGGCTCCTTCCATTTGAATCATTGAATTCACACACATCTCAGGATGCATGCAAAGGTAGTCGCCTTTTCTTCTAAATCTCTCCCTTCTACTTGCTCCATCAAGAATTCTGAGTCCCACCAGCCCCATTCTATGGTCTTGCTTTCTATGAAGCCCTCACTTAGGAATTTGAAGTAGCAACTCAGAAACTAGTGTTTTGAAAAGGCCTAACTAGTTGCCCTGGAGACCAGCAAGCACTACAGATCTTTACAGACCCGACCATGCCACTTCTAACTCCCTGTCTCTCTCTTCGTGTGCTCCAGTGCTTCTAATCGCCTCACACCACCCAACAACTTCCTCTGAAATGTGTGTGCTCACCACGTATTAAAGGCTGGCAAACACAGATAAGTGCTTTGAGGCATGACCTGATGTATGGCTCAGAGGAATGTTGGTTTAAAAGGGGAGTGAATCTACCCCTGTCCCAACCTTCTGGCACCCTAACATACATAGTTTAATGCATGGTTTGGCTCTTGCCTTGCATCCAGCCCAAATGGGGCCATATGAGGTCACTATTACTGGGAAAAGCATGAATTAGATGGAATGTAAGTGTTTGCTAATTAACCATATGACCTCAAAGCCTTGGATAGCCAGGGGTCTACTACAGGAAAAACTACAAGAGGATAGATACAGACACTTAGGCTCTGAAGACAAGGACTCTGATTAATAAGATCTTGCCGGTCTCTCTATGGTTAAGACATTTCTATCTCACGTATATGATCCCCAAAGCTGCAGATCTTACCTTAAAAGTGTAACAAAAAATCCTGAAAATAAAAAAAAAAATCACACTAGGGATAGTACTTTGTGTATCCTAGGCCTGGATGATCCAGGTCTAAACAGTGGGGGACAGAGAGAATGTTTTTCATCCTCCAACTACTTTCACACCACTCCACTGCATCACTAGGAGTGCAGCCACAAAGTTTGCCACTACAGACCTTCAGGGCCAGTTCTGCTTGGAGAACTGTAATTCCCTCTCTGAATTCCTGCACTGTGCATGTCCTTTACCAAAAATTCAGTCATCTCCTCTGGGAAAACAAAAGAAGGCAACAGATTCCCCAGACACGAGAAGCAGAGCTCAAATGTGACTTGGGGTGGCTGCACTGAGCCACTTGGAAACATCCTGGGCTCAGCTGGTAAAAGGCAACATCCAGGTAGTACACCACCCACAACCTAAGTTGGAATTTTTACAGCACCTACTCAGAACAGAGCTGGAAAGCAAAGAACAGG
>VWYE01022324.1:1998-32539 GCA_013398995.1 Alaudala cheleensis | reverse complement strand
ATTAGTGACCCTGGCTTCGCACAGGAAATTACCATAGAAGTCATCTGTGTCAATTCTTTTAAGTTGTTCTGAGACCAAGACAAAACAAGGGGCAAAGGAGAGGAATGTACCTAAATGAAAGGTGAATGAAATGCTTATGGAATCAAAGGATAACCATCAAATGCTGAAAAAGAAGTGTTTAAAGAAATAAATGGGAGAGTTCGATTTCAGGATATGAAATCATTGGTGCCAGTCCTGCACCAATACTACCATCTCACCTCTCCCACGGCCACGTTTCCCACGGTCTGAAGGCCTGTCTCCTTGATTGTTGTCCACTCCATTCTCTTCAGCTCTAACTGTGGAGAGAGGACAGCTTAAGAGACTCATGCATGAGACAGTATAGCCATCTGTTTAACCTAAACCTCAAAAAAAAGGCAAGATTTTTAAGTGGGCTGGTTAACAGATATCAGTCACCCCTCTGGCAGCCTAGCTACAAGCAAGTTATGTTTACTTTGCACTAGACCATTAGGAAGCAAAATATTTAAGAGGAAAATGCCCTTCAGCAGACACACTTCTGTTGGGTTGGGGTTTTGGAGGAGGGGAGAAAGGCAGTGTTTTGCAGCCTACACTATTAATTATGGCCTCACCTCTTTAATGAGGTAGGAAATAAAGCTGCCTCATACTATGCTTCCTCAATAACAGGTTGTGTGGCAACAGTGAAAGAATAAGGGACAACCAAGAACACCAACTTTTTTGTCTGCCCATACCATATACCTGTACAACCAGGGAAACTTAAAACAACTCTCTGTATTGAAATGAGAAGGATAAAAACCAGGTGAAGGTGAGGCATTAGAAAAGCACTAAGCACCGCACCTTAACTATTTCACAGAAAACTCCTGAGGAACTGCTCCAAAAGATGGCTGGCTCTTTGAAGGAAGGAAAAAAAAAAAAAAGACTGACCACTTAAAACACTGTTGAGATTTTGAGATTTTGTACTGCACAACTTTGCCTAATGGCATCAACAAAACCAGTAATGCTTGCACTGGGAGGAGATCTCAAGATGTGGTAACAACTTAAAAAAATCTTTAATTCCAGTTTACAAAAAGAGACAAGCATCATCTGGTTCTGTCAGAAATTTTGCCCTTCATTTTCATTTTGATGGATCTGATTTCAGTTTTTCTAAGCATAGCTGCAAGTTTTATTACTATTTTTTCATAGCTTTGACATTATTTTACAAATATTCACAATGTCTTCACTGGCACAATATTTGAAGATATTACAATAATTAAAGGAATTGGCTAATACTGTAAATTTTTTCCTACTTTTAAGTCAAAAGCTAAACATATTTTTTCATTGGTGTTTCTCTGCTCATCTATCAGTGCATATGGCCCTTAATGGCAATTTATATAGCTTTGATACTGCTGATAAAGAGAAAAAAGCAATGTGCATCCAATGGCAATCTAATGTGATGCTACGTAACTTGGAAACATCAGTTTGCTTTTGTACAAGGTATTTTTGCATCTGTATAAGCTGTAGAAAAATTTTAAATATTTCAACCCACAAAGAACTTTCTGTGTTGTAGAAACTCACCTTTGGTTGGCTTATGAGTAACATATGCTACAGAGTACTAATGATCCCAGTCTTTTCATTCCCCTTTATAAAAAGATGAGAACATCTTCAGGTTCTCCCACTCGTAAAAAGAGATGTAATCAAAGCTGGATAATTTTTTCATTAAAAGAAAAACAAGTGTATCAGCTGTGCAGCAACATACTTGCTTCTCAAGCAGTTTTACAGAGTCAATTCTAAAACTTAAAAGCTAATAGCAATTTGTATAAGATCAATTAATCAAAAAAGGACAGAAATTTAAATTTAGTGTCTCTGAATAAACACAGACCATCCCAAAACCAAGTCACAGACAGACTGAGCATACGTATGCTGTTGCATTAACAGGTTATGATCCTTTCAGTGCTGAGCTACAGCTTGGACAGACTTTACTCCATTAAGTATTTGCTCTTAACCAGTTTCAGCTGCAAAAAGAGTGTTTGAATCTTTAAGAATGAACCCCTATACATACACTCTCGGCCACGGCTGCCTCCTCTTCCCCAGCTGTTGGAACTTCCCCATCCACGGCTCATTTCTCTGTCCCCTCGTTTCTCTCTGTTCTCTTTGTTTTCCAAACCTTCTTTTCCAAGGTTTTTCTTCTTTCCCCCTACAGTCTCCCAGGAAGTCTATTTCGTTAGAATAGAATTAGATACAAAAGTCAAAAAGGAAGAGACAGCTCTCAGTGTGTGCTTCTACCTCACATCCCTCCAGTTCATGGGAAAAAAACAGCCATACGCACATATTACACTGATACAAATGGAAACGTAAGTTTAATTTTTTGAAAAAAATGAAAAAGAAACAAGTTTTAAAAGTTGGATTTTCTTATGGAATGTGAGAATCTCAAATATTTCTGGCTATAATGGACTTTTACTAGTTCAAGGAAGCCTAGATATGACCACAACACAGAAAATCTGCAAAGCAATCAACAGCTTCCCTCTCAACTACCTCCATAAATCTAGCAAGGGAACATGTAGAGAGCTATCCTTTTCTCCAAAGGAAATGAAAAAATGCTTATAAGTATCACCGAACAATAGACAGTAACTACATGGCTGAGGGGAACCACTATCCAGATGTACTAGAATTCAAGCACCGAGAAACAGAATGGCAAAAGAATAACTTGGGAAAACTGGAGCTTTAGCTTTAATATCAAATTCCATCTTAAAAATAAATTCAGGGATCATATCAGCTCTATAGAAATTGAAAATAAAACAACTAAAACACTCGTCAAGAATAGCACAGCAACTCATATTATGCAATTCCACGGTTAGTCTATTGAACTGTTAGCTGCAAAGGAAAGAAGAAAGGTATTATGTGCAAACCATTAAGATGGCAGATAGGTTTATGTATATGCTCCCATCTCTACGAGCTTTTAGCCTAGGTAAGGTATTTGGGATGTAAAATTGCACATGCAAATGAGATGGCATCAACTGTGAAGCACTAAAAAAAGCCATGACCTCTGACAGGCACCTGCATTCAACAAAAAAGGTTGGCTATCAATAGTTTCAGGTCCTGTCCTATCTCTTCTAAATTCAGACAACAGCAACTCAGCAGCCCTCACAAGGCAGGCAACAATGAGATAGTCCAAGATGCCTAGAATTGAGGAAACTAATTCTATTGAGAAAGCAGGTAACAAAGCAGTTTACAAGTATAAACTTAATGTTTCAGTATCTCCTTTGGAGACAATAAGTACTAAAAGAAGGCTGAAATCACTTTTCAATTTCATCCCCAGTATAGAAGACTACATTGCCATAAAACAGCTTAGGTGAAGCACAGACAGCACAGATTAGAAGTACAAAACTATGTGTTTGAGCAACACCACATTATTTTTTGAGGCAGAAAACTGTTTCCCCCAGTAACTATCACATTGCTTCATCTGCCATAGCCTGTGTAACTGTATTATGTACTAAAATACTCCTAAAACTTTAGTTATTTCACAGGAGAAAAAAACCCAACCTCCACTGACAACTGAAGAACCAAACCTATAACTTTCAGAATGTACTACTATTTTACTGATGGGCATGGTGCCAAAAATCTTGAACCATTGCAAGAAATACCCAAAACTGGATGAGTCTAAAAAGCTGAAGAAGCAGCAGCCTCTCCTAAGTAAGGTTTTACATGACTTAGGAAGGATCAGTAAAAAGGATGACTATGAAAGCACTGGATCCATGCTTTCCCACAGTATAATTTTGAGGAAAGACTCAAAAAGTTGGGCATGTCTGCCTGGAGAAACCCTGCACAGTCGATTGGAAAAGGCTCTATATACAATTAATCACCTTACAGTGCCACAAAATTCAGAAAATCCTGTCATTTTGAATCTCTTTTGTTGCAGTCTTCAGGTGAGACACATCTGCCTCGAGCGAATGTCTGGGTATGGGACCTAACCACTAAGTGGGAAGGCCCGTGTGAGCTTATCACTTGGGGTCGAGGGTATGCATGCGTTTCCACAGATACTGGGGTACGGTGGATACCTGCAAGGTGCATTCACTCTGACTTGCAACACCGAAAGCAGAATGGGGCCAACAGGCAACCTTTGAATGATGACCAGGATGCCGATCATCAGTCAGGCGGTCTTTCTACAAGTAGAGAATGAGCACTCTATCTTTTCTTCTGTTTTTGGAGGAGTGAGTGTTGACAAGTTAGACTGCCAGTTCTTTGAGCAAACAAACGTTTTGTTTACTGTATTAGAATGAGTAACTGACTCCTTGCAAGAATGAACAGCAAGACTCGGTGCATGGATGTAATTGGCAAGAATTCGATGGCATATGCTAGAGAATCTCTCTGACCACTCTAGGTCAGTGTTTGATTGAGGTTCTGTTTAGTAACTGGCAAATTACTAAAGGGACCCCTTGTGCTGTGTTTGTTCTCCTTTCTGTGAAGGGCCCTGCAGGGGATCACAAACGCTGCCTTTTTGCTTTAAAACAATAAGGGGGAATTGTGGATGCTGATAGCCTGGTCAGAGGGAAATTTCCAAGCGTCAGACAGCAGCAAGGCCTGTGAGAGAGAAAGTTAAATAACTTTCCCAGGCACTGCTCTGGGGAGCTGTGAGAAAAGTATTCAAAATAACCCTTGCACCTGGTGTTTAGAACTTTTTGTTGATGGCAAGATGTTTACAAAGGGGTGTCGCTTCTAATTAGCCAATGATGGTGAGGGGTGAATTAAAGGACCAATCATGTCCACCTGTGTCGAAACAGTCTATAAAAAGGTGTGCTTTCTAATAAACAATGCTTTATGCCCTCCAGAAGACTGGAGTCTCTGTCACTTTATTCAGCCGCCCCTAATACAATAGCGACACATGTCCTTTGAGATACAGTATGATGCTACCTCTGAGCATGGGAATCCATCACAGGCTATTGAAGCTATCTCTTTTTGCAATCAATTAGCTCCCTTACAATTTCAGCTGAGGATGCTTGAGGCAATCAAAATGACAGCTGTGGGCCTGACCTTCAAAAATATGTAACAGAAGCTGCCTTGCTGGCCTCGTCCTAGATGGAAAGAATAATCTGAAAGGTCCCCTTTGTCCTACCTTAAAAGGTTTAGGAAGTAACACATGGTCCGACATAAAATGGATCTTAAGACTATAGGAAGTTAAATGAATAGAAGTCTAAGGAAAAGAAACATGCCCTTCTCAACTCTCATCCACGAGCCTCTGTCTATCCAAAGACAGACTGACATAACCATTGCAAGTGAAGTCTTAATGAAGACGAACAGTCACGGAGCATAAATCCTTAAATATTAGAGCATTAAAAAAAAAACAAAACCAAAACTGGCAGAGTACCAAAGAAATTATAAATGGACATTCTGGCTATCACTCCTTCTTTTAATTCCTCAATTTGGATAGACACATCTTCTTCCAAATTAGGTAAAAAATCCTTCCAGTGCATCAAAGCAGAGTGAAACTAAAAAAAATGAGAGATTTGGGAATCTGCATTCAAAACTAGTACCACCTCTGCTTCCAACCTTACATGAAATTCACAGTTTAAATGTTCTGGAGTATAATGGCCTTCAAGTTGGAGGCTCACAAATTTGCAGAAAGACTAAGTTTATTCACACTCTGATAAGAACCCCTTCTAATTAATACTCCTTCCTTCTTGAGTCCTTCAAGTTGTCTGTCTTTGTTTAAGTTACATTTTGTCTGCAAAGTGCAGTGGGTTCAGAGGGACTTGTCAAAAGAGCAATATATGGATATACTGCTTCTAATTGATAAATGAGTTCAGAAAGTTTCTTCCGTGCCATGATCACTTATTAAAAATTTGCTAAGTAAGGAAGCATTTAAAATTCTCTATCAGTCAGAAAACTATTTTCAACTAGAAAATGACAAATACGAAAAATACAAAATAACGCAAACCCAGCACATCACCAACACAGATTTAATCATGAGATGCTCTCTTCTATTTCCAACTTGACAGTTTGTTCAGTATTATATATTTCTGTGTTTTAGAGGACCTCAACTCTGATAAATGAAAAGGGGATAGGAAAGAAAGTCTTCTCAGTCAGAACAGTACGTGCTCTAGATTTAGGGTGAGTGGAGGTGGGTTTCCTCATTAACAATAAGACAGACCACACATCCTGACAAATCACAGGGAATACTGAATGCTCAGCATTAAGAAAGGAAGTCCAGGTTTCTTTACCGATTTAGATGAGATGGAATCTAGCTTACTGTCTCAGACAAACTAACAAATTCCTCCAGCAAAAGCTTGAGCTGCAGCAAGACATTTTATTGGTATCTCTTGGGATAGAAAATTGCTCTGTGCAACATTCTAAGCAACATTATTTGTTGTTATATACACATTGTTTAGTCTCCTCTTTCTGGTTTTCAATGAAGTTATGCAAATGAACAACAGTGAATGGATACTTGTATCCTCTTTTGCCATTAGTAGTGCTGTCAATGTAACTTTCAGATGTGGAAAACTCCTCCAAATTCAATACTGGCAATGTAAACCTACATAAGCTGCACAGCTTAAAATATCTACCTGTGCTCTAGGTTTATAAAGATTATCCTTTGAGGCAAACACTTAGACTTAGGTCTCATGGTTGAGAGGTGCTACAGACATTGGAGCAAAAACAGGCCTGTGTCTGACAGAGCAATGATTGCTGCTGCAGAGTTATTCTATGTAAATGAAAACCAAAAGATTCTGCAAGAAACCAGCTAAACACCCACAACATTTTCAAGGTTCAGCATGCAGCAGAAAAGCTGTCCTGGTGTCCATTTCCTTCAAAAGAATTTGGAGGCATGGAAATTGAAAGCTTCCAAAATGTGACTTTCCCAGTCACTTCTAAGAAGTGGAAACAAAAAGAACAGCTTAATAGGAAAGTAAAACCTTACCATGTCTGAACTTCCTTCCAGCAATATGTTAATTGCTCTGTTCGTGTCCCCATTACAATCATGTAGTGCCACTATGCACTCATCCTGGTTTTTCCCCGTCACTTCCATAAGCTGGCAGGAAGAGTCAGACATGTTAAAATATTCAAGTTATCTTTGTAAGAAAATAAGAGTTAGTACCACCACAGATTCAAAAATGCGCGTAGCTACTGTGTCAGAGCAAACTAAAATCCTAAATAAAAGTTAACACAAATTAAATTATAGTCAAGAAAGCATTCTGTCACTTTTTTTTCCCTTTAACTTTATGCTTGGAGATTTCCTATGCAGAACTTAATTCTTATCCTTCCCACCAGCACAGCTACAGGCATTATTGATGAGGGTACTGTGGCTTCAGGAAGTACAAAACTTCAATTCTGGCACATCACCAAAACAAGTTTATAACAACAAAAAGCACTTAATGCTTCAGAGGAGATTTTACAAAGGAAAAGTCAATAAAGCTGCATACACAGCTCTGGGAGGTCAAATTATTTTTAAAAATAATACCTCAATTTACCTTTAAGCTACGATTCTATGATTTTTACTTTTCCTGAAAAACAACTAATACATTGGCAAACTCAGTTTACACAGGTGACATTTTTCCCGTGTGTGTACACGTGAACAGCATGAATGCATTTTTTTATTCTGACAATTATTCAATTGGGACCATACTATAGAAATATAGTCGGGAAGAGATCAGCACAGATGAGTTTTGGTTTAAAGGCCAGAGGAAAATACACCAGTGTAACCATACAGTTATAGCTACCACACAATTTCTTGAAAACAGACTTTACAGGGCAATAAGAGCACCTTTTTCTAGTTAAACTTCTATCCTTGTGAAAAAGGTTTCATCTAAATCAGAAACATGCTCTAGCTCCAAAACACAAGCCAGCATTTTGCAGGGCATAAAAACTCTGTATCATAAGAAACATACTTGTTCCACTTTATCTTCAAAATCTGTGTCATTCTTATCGTAGATCATCTGAGCAAGGCGAATCTGTTCTGCTGTTGCCTGAAAAACAAACATCCAATAAAGTACACAAAATTTAACTATATTTTTTAAAGGTTTCTCCTAGTTATCACAATCACAGAATACACAGAGTTGTAAGGGACCCACAAGGATCATTGAAGTCCAACTCCTGGCCCTGCACAGGACACCCCAACATTCCCACCCTGTGCCTGAGAGCATTGTCCAAACCCTCCTGGAGCTCTGGCAGCCTTGGGCCATGACCATTCCCTGAGAAATCAGTTCAGTGCTCAACCACCCTCTGGAGGAAGAACCTTTTCCTGATATCCAGCCTAGCCCTCCCCTGACACAACATCAGGCCATTCCCTCAGGTCCTGTCACTGGTCACTAGAGTATCACTTTATTTTTTTTCTCTCAAGATTCTCAAAAAGAATATACACAATGAGCACAGTGGTGCTACAGGGAAGGGATTAACATCTCTATGCTCATTTTATAGTTAAAAAGTTCACTAGAAAGAAGCAATTTCAACATATTCTAATGCGTTTGAACCACAGTTAAAGCTTACCACATAGACAAGATGACCATATAATAGAATTTACCACAGAAGCTTACACTTTGATATTACTTTTATTTAGAATCTACCACTCCAGAGATAGTTTTATCATAACAAACTGATGGGGGTATTTATAAATTAACCACATCTCTCATGATCCCTGTTCACATCACCTACCACACCTCTCCAAAAAACCACCTTGTGGCGGCTGAGATGGACACAACACTCCGAGGTTCATGTGGCAATAGGAAAACTTTATTTTTTACCATTTGCTTTTATATGGTTGACCCTGATTATCTAGAATCTTGGTGCCACCCAGTTCACTGCCTGTGTACATGCTGATCAGGGATTGGCTGGTGTCCATTCTCTGCAGCCAAGTCTCTCCGCCTCTCAGTGCCCTCTCTCTCAAAGATGTTTCCTTTCCTTCACAGGTATAGGCTGATTGAGTTAAGGTGAGGGTTACTTGTGCCTGTGAGGCTTTCAGGCCAGCTGTTAGCTGTCACAGTTCCTCCTTTTTGTTTTTAAACTACAAAGGCAGTCTTTGTTGTCCTCTGCAGGGCGCTTTGCAGACAGGACGACAAACACAGCACAATGAGTAAAACTATTATGATGGCACAAAGGTGATGAGCCCAGTTCAAATGAGGGTCTTCACCTGACTTAACAAGCCTAACCTTTTCAGCCATTGATCTAAAATCTCTCACACAACACACGCCATCAAATTTTTTACAACCATGTCCAGGAGCTAATGAAAGAAATCAGTAACAGCACAATTTCACCGGGTGGCATGCCTCAAGCTATTTACACCTATAACTGAATCACTCGAACTTATGGAAGTATCATTTACCTTTTTGTTACAAACAGTTCAATTCAGAAACCATCAGAGGAAACATTTTGCTTTTTTGTTTCAGTTTGGTCCTAAAGGTCATGTCCAGGTGTATAATTAAAAGTCACACATCCTTCTGCTAGTAATATCTTTAAATTGTTTGACCCTACAGGTTTAAGTGAAGTAGTAGGTAAATTGCTGTTCCAAAGGTTCCGTATTTCCATACAGCGGGTGCAAAAATGTTGTTACGCTTACTGTTCTACGGCATCTGCTGTGGGGCCGTCAGGGAAGTGTTGTTGGTTTTGATCCAGAGCAGGACGCACGCACCAAGCAGGTACCCACTGAATGCTGGCCTCTGCAGAAATACAGGCATACCTGTGCCCCCAAGTGACAAGGTCCCAAGGACCTTCCCATTTACTGGTAATGAGGTCCCGTACCAATACCCTAGGCTTGGGAGACTAGACGTCACTAGAGGACTGTAATGATAAAAAGTGATTTAAAATGACAGGATTTTGGGAATTTGTCAGTATTGTTAGATGGTTTAAAGTATATAGGGCTTTGGCCACCCTACTTTGTGGGGTTTTATCACACATCCCCCCTTTCTGTTTCTCGAGGATATGTTTTAAAAGTGCCATTGGCACGATTAACAATGGCTTGTCCTGTAGGGGAATGAGGAATACCAGTGTGGTGTGACTCTGGTAGCATAGGGACAGGCAGTTCGGAAAATTTCGCGATGTCACGGAAAAAGATAGGACCCTTCCCCCATCACCCCAATGCAGTACCTTATCTTCCCTAAGGAATGTGACCTCCCAGGTCCTGTAGCATCCTCCCTAAAATTCCAGTAACTTTCCATTCCCTTCCAGACCCCAGTAGTTTTCCACTCCTTACTAACAGACCCCCCTGACGTGGCAAAGACCCCAGAGACTATAAAAACCCAGGAGACAATACAATAAACACCATTTTGCCTCCACTGTACAGGTGTCTGTGTGCTTAATGGACCGATCAGCCTGTAGCCAGGCTGTCGTGCTGCAAACGAGCCAGGTCGTCACATCCTGAACGGGACAACATGTGACACACCCCAGAGTTGAAGAAACTGTTGGGTGTTCTGTGAGAAGTATGCAGGGTCATTATCAGTTTTATAGCACAGGGAATGCCTAAGGCAGCAAAGCCTAATCGCCAATGTGCAATGGCATCATGGCTTCTTTCTCCAGTGTGAACTGAGGCCCCTATGGCAGATGAAAAAGTATCTATTGAAATATACACACATTTTAAGCAACCAAATCCCTAAACGTGTGCGAAATCTGTCTGCCAAACTTGTAAGGCTCTCAGACCACGGGGGTTGATACCCATCTGCAGTGGCACAGCATGGCCTTGACAATCAGCACAGGTATTAACAATCTTGCATGCCTCTGCATTTGTTAGCCAAAATTGTCATTATAGGGTTTGTACACCTTGGTGGAAAAAGGCATGTGATGCTCTTGCTTGTGCCAGCATATCTGGTTGTGGTGCTGTCCAGGCAGGGCTAGCTAACCAATCAGCTCGACCATTACCTTCCACTATAAAACCTGGCAAATTTGTATGACTCCAAATATGCAATATATAATTGGGACAAATTCTAACTTGGATTGTATGTCACAAAGTTTTTAACAGTTCCAATAATGCAGCATTATCAATTTCTTTTAGCAATGCTTGGTCCATTCTTTGTGTGATGTCTGCAACATAGGCAGAATCAGTCACAATATTAAAGGGAACATGAGGAAAACATTGAAAAGCCATGGCTACAGCACATAATTCTACTAACTGAGGTGATCCACTATCATGACCCTCTAGTGTTTGCCATCCATTGTCATCTTTCCAAGTCATGATGGCTTTCCGTGTTTTCCCAGATCCATCAGTGAGAAATGTGAGACGGTTCAGGGGTGTGTGATGGTTCAGTGGTTTCAAAGACAATGCAGTGTGCCCACTTAGTTGCAGCAGTTTGACTGGGTAAGTGATAGGTAATTTGCCCGGTAAAGTTTTGCAAAGCACTTTGTAGTGATGTGTTATTTGCAAAGCACCATTCAAAATATTCTTGTTGTACTGGTATAATAAATTTTGAGGGGTCTTTAGCATTCAGCTGCAAACATCTTTGATGACATTTAATAATCAGTTGTGCAATTAACTCAAAAATAGTAGGTGCTGTCTTTTTAGGTTGGTGGAGCAAAAAGATGCATTCTAAAATATGTAGTGGGTCAGACCACTGAGTGTCCCATTGACCAATGATACCTGTAGGGTGTAAATCAACAATAACAACAAACACCGTAATACAAACTTCAGGACATATCCCATAAACTTGTCTATTTGTTATGGCCTGCTCTACTACTTCAAGCGCGGTTTTCGCTTCTGGAGTTCATTTCCTTGGAGAGGTTAACTCAGGGTCACCTTTGAAAATATTAAACAAGGGTGATAATTGCAGGGTGGTTAACACTAAATAAGGTCTTACCAAGTTGATAATACCCAAAAGTTTATGTGCATCATTTAAGGTTTGAACTTTGGTTGAAAATTGAATCGTTTGCAGTTGTATTGTTTGATCTAATATTTTAACTCCCAGGTACTTTCATGGGGGTTGCTGCTGCACCTTTTCTGGTACAATTTGCACCCCAAACTCTTTCAGTGCTCACATCAAACTCGGCCAAATCTGCACAAGGCCTTCTTTGGTTGGGGTTGCTATCAAGATGTCATCCGTATAATGATAACAGTATGCTCCTGGGAATTGTTCTCTCACTATTGAGAGTACCTGTGCAACACACTGTTGACAAATTGTTGGGCCATTTTTCATACCCTGTGGAAGCACTTTCCATTGATATCACTCAACTGGTGCTGCATGATTGATGGAGGGCACTGTAAATGTGAACTTTGGGGTGTCATAAGGATGTAAAGGAATAGTGAAAAACCAGTCTTTAAAATCGACAATCAAAATGTCCCAGGTAGCAGGTATCATAGTTGGGGATGGCATTCCAGGCTGTAAAGCACCCATACTTTCCATTACTGCATTAATTTTCCTTAAGTCATGGAGTAATCTCCATTTGCCTGATTTCTTTTTAATCATAAACACAGGGGTGTTCCATGGACTTCTGATGGCTCAATGTGTCCTTGATTCAATTGTTCCTGAACAAGGAATTTAAGGACATTTAATTTTCCTTTTTCAACGTCTATGATAATCACTTGCTGTGTTTGATTATCAATTCTTTTGAAGACCTCACCAAATAGCTTTTCTCAATGCATCCTAATTTTGTAAATAGTTCTTCTGGGTCTGCCTTGCATGCTGGACATTTTCACCATTTCTTTGCATGCCTGTCCATGCCCTGCTCCTCAGTCCTGGCGTGGGGGCAGCAGCTCTCAGCACAGCCAGGGCTGGCTCAGAGCACCATGTCAGGCTCCAGCTGCAGACAGTGGCTGCTGTGCGGTGTTCCTGGGGCTTTTTGGCCCCTGGCTGCAGACACGGTGGGACGAGGTGTCCCACAGCCCCAGGTGCTGGCATCTCCCTGCCAGCACTTCTGGCACCGGCGGCTGCTCGGCTTCTGGGTTCTGTTTGCATGCCGAGGCTGTGAATGGGCGTGCCAAGCGGTGGCTGGGCTGTCCAATCAGGTGCAGGCAGAGGACCGAGCAGATTTATGGTGATACAGGGCATGGGACAAAGCGTATATGGCTCCACCAGCTGTGATGCAGGCAGACTTGTGTGCTGCACATGCACACCCAATGCCGGCAGGGGGGGGCTCTGGCAGTGCGACATCTCTGCAGGGTTTGAGAGCTTGGATGAAAGCCGCTCCCTTACTTGTTTCTCATCCACCCTCTCCGCTTGCAAACCTGATGTGGCACCTATTCCCCTGACCACTCCCCCGGCACTCCACGACTTTGGGATGTTTCGACGGGCAGTTCTTGCGGTATGCACACTCTGCCATTTTGGGATATTTCGGCGAGCAGCCCACCTGGTGCCTTTGCTGCTGCTTTCACAGTCTGCTCGGCTATTATCAATTTTAATGTATCCAGCACCAACCTCCAGGTAGTCATAATACTCATAGCAGTCTTGTTTTTTTCAAGAGGCTGACTCAAAAATCAATTTTTAATACGAAAGCAGCTTCTGTGGTGGCTTCTACACCCTGGCTCTTGCAAAATTGCAATAAAGTTTGCAGCGCCTGTTCATCGTGTTTAATTCCCCTTTTGCTCAGCATAAGCGTCCATACATTCACTATAGCTTTATCGTCTGTTGAAACTTGTTCCCCCATGTTCCCAATGCCTCCCCCTATTATTTACATGTTCGGACTGTTACAGTTCTCCATGCTGTTGGAAGCTCTCCAGGCTGCTTTCTCCCAACTGGGCTTCATCTCACTGCTCTCCAGACGGTTAGGCTATCACCATCACGTCGGGGTCACCAATTGTCGCAGTTGAGACAGATACAACATGACACTCTGAGGTTCATGCAGCAATAGCAAAACTTTATTGTTCACCACTTGCTTTTATATGGTTGACCCCGATTAGCTAGAATCTTGGTGCCACCCAGTTCACTGACCAATAGCTGCCTCACACATGCTCATCAGGGATTGGCTGGCATCCATTCTCTGCAACCAAGTCCCTCCGCCTCTCAGTGCCCTCTTTTGTAACTGTCCTAGGTGACCTAGATGACCCAAAAAAATTCATGTATTTCATATCTTCTCCATGCCAACCTGCCCAAGATTATAAGTCTTTTTAAGACTTGACAACCCAGAAAGTGGAACTTGTGGGTTTTACCCCATTTCAGGGAAAGGAGTGGGGCTGGGTCCTTTTAAAAACAGGGAATGCACACCAGTGAGCTCTGTTGTTCTCTCTGGACTCCCAAGGGGGTTGCCTTGGGCAGGTCTCCCAGTCACAACCCAGAAAGCTCCATTTTGCAATCCAAAAGCTACTTCAGAGCAGATTTCAAAACACCTTTGCCACAGCTGCCTGCTGTTATAACAAGGAGGGGATGAGTTTTCCAGCTGCTACTCCAGTTCCAGCCACCTGCTATTTGCCAAGGAGGAGTCAGACCCATTCTCCACAAGTTTTCCAGTGGCTGCTCCAGTTCTAGCCATGCCAAGGAGGGAAGTTTCTTCACACGTTTCAGCAGCATTGAAGCGTTTTGGACAAAAATAGGGTTTTTTCCCAAGTTTGTCCCTGTCCCTTGTTGGTTGTTGTTTGAGGCAGAAGGGAGTCGTGGAACTGCAGAGACTCAGTTGCTGTGTTGATTTTCTTTTCTTCTCTCTCTGCCAGTGGTCCAGAGAAGGGGGCTTCTCTGCCATCTTGTCTTTGTCCTCTAGGCCACATGGGCTGCTATGACTACCATCATCTTGGGAGGAGGGGGCTTCTCCACCATCTTGTTTTCTTTTTTCCCAGGGGGACGAGGTGACTCAGCACCTTTGTATCTAGTGGTTATTGCTGTTTTTTCTTTTTAGTAAACTGCCATTTTTTCACTTATATCTTCTTGCATTTATTTCTCCTTATTGATGAAAAGGAAGTGATTAAAACTATGAGAAGGTAACTCATTGTGGAGTCTCCACCCCATATAACTGTCTTAAACTAAGATAGTAACAAAATATTCTGCACTACTTCACATTTTCAAAGTGCCATGCTGGCAGCTTCATATGCCAGTCAGTAACACATCAGGAGAGCCTGCTCTGGAATTCCCTGTGCCAGCCCTGGTGCCACCCTCCACAAAAGCTTCCCGGGTCAGTGCGGTGCTCTGTGTGAAGGAGCTTGCTCTTGGTATCTATTGAGAGCTCAGCAGAGAGCAAAAATAAAAGGCCTGCTGGTTTCAGAAATTAAGTCCTGATGATCCATCTTCTTGCTCTGACTTCAGCCTCCTCATGCCCACAGCAACTTTTTAGCTAGTGAAGAGATTTCCTTTAAAGATAACCAGAATACTAACATTCAGTGTAATTTCTATAGAGACATGATGGGATATTTGACCAGAAATAGGAAACCATTGAGATACATTTCTTCTGTAAACCAACTTTTTTCAAGTCCACGTTAAAAGACAAAAATATACAAACTTTATAACACTATCAAATGAGTAACAATATCTTTAGTTTTCCTGTGTAAGGAGAAAGCTTAGAAACACAAGCAGGTGCAATATCACTAACATTTATGCCAGTGGATTGTACACAGATAGAATTGAGGATTCAGAAGAAAATAAAAACCCAACAAGACCCCACAAGATGTGTTTACTACACAAACACCAAATTAGTGTCACAAAAAGTTTTGCTTTTTTTTTCCTCAGTGAGTGTTTCTTCTTCATTTTAAGGCACCATTGTTCCAAGTGATATTGTAGTATCCGATAAAACAGTATAATTAAATTTTAATTGCAACTAAGAAAATCTTAAGAGAATCTTAAGACAGCTAGAACTTTACTCAACCTTGAAAGATACCTTATATTTGCAGCATAACAGTAAAGGAAATTTTTATCAACTTTGAACTACCAGAAAACAGAAGTATGCAAAACACAAAGTGATAGTAATAAGCCCAGATCTTAAAATAAAATAGTATATTTATTATCCAGAAACAATGAGAAAGAACTAAGATGTAATTTCTTAAATAACTTAAATGATGTTCAATGTGGCTATGACAATGAAATCTCCATTTGAGAAAGCAACATCATTCTATATTCAAAAAATGAATCAGTGGTAATTGAACAGTATAATCCCACATGTTGTTGTTGATCTATAAAGCATAAGAAGGGAGATTCATCTGATCTAAACAATAAAAATATATGGTGCACTAAAACGTATCTGCTGTATATTAAATAATCATCTTTTCCACTAAAATTACCAAACCAATATCTGTTACGCAAGAGGTAGAATAAGTGGAAAAAAATGCAGAAAAAGGTCTAAGACTTAATGCTTAAAATCAATGAATCACATCAGTTGCAAATATACCCTAGTGATAGTCAGTGCAACCTCCCACTGAGAGCATGTCCCATCAGAGTAGCTGCTTGAGGCCAGACAGAGATCCCATAACCTCTCTAATCCATGACAGTGTTTATGGCAAACAATTTTTTTTTCCTTTTAACAGCGGGAATTTCCAGTGTTCCAACTTGTGCCATTGTCTCTGAGTCTGGCTTCACCTTTTCTATACCCTTTCATGAGGTATCTGAATAGAAGACAACCTTTTTTTGCCTTCTTAGGGACGAACAAATCCAGTTCCCTTAGTCACCACTCATTCATCCTGTGCTCCAGACTCTCAACCATCTTCACAGCTCCTCACTGGACTTGCTCCCATTTGCCACTGCCTGCCTTGCATTAGGGAACCCAAAACTGGGCAGAGTACTCCACTGCTGTCTTGCAAATATCAAAAAAGGGGAACCCATCACTTGTGTCAACGTGCTAGTTATACTCCTGCACACTTACTTGTTATAAAGCAAAAACAAATTCAACTTCGTTTGCTGAAAGTCACTTTCTAAACCCACACATTAGCATGAATCATCACTATGCAAAGCACTGTAACACAAGGAGATAAGGACTTGAGGTCACATAATTAATATTGTACAGAGCAGAAGAGCCTCTCCATGTTAAAGATCAGTCTAGAAAACAAGACAATTTCCCAGGCGAGCACCTCTAGACTGAGAACGAAGGCAATTCTTGAATCAAATTTTGAAAAACGCCTGAAAAAAGAATACTGAGTTGCCAGGAACAGAGACATTTTGCACTTTAAACCAGGCAAGCACACAACTTGAATATTCTGCTGCTGAGAACCAAGACAATGGGGTAAGAGCCTAATTTCAATCTTGCAGATACTCAAAATAATTTTACTCTGTTAGTGGACAACCATCTTAATTTCACTTTGTGAAGGCATTGCACAAGAAGTTTAGGATTTTGTGACTTCTGAATATGCTGAATCATGCTGTAGAACACAACATGGATCTAACAAAGCTTTTCCCACCCACCCAAATTCCTCTACAGACCAGAAATTTTCTAGCATCATGAGGCTGGCATATGAAAGAGCTGAGCTCTGAAGACGCTAAGGTAACAGGACAGAAATCCTGACAGGGATAGGCATAAAATTCCTCACTCATGGGAAATGTTCCTAAAGAACACAAAGCTCCTTCAGAGACAAGAATACAGGGACAACTTAATGCTGTGATGGATACCTAAGCAATTAAAGCAAGATATAAAATAAACAGACTTTTCCAAATAAGACTATAGCCCCCCCCCCCCATCTTTCCTCAGTTTTTACTGACTTAGGGAAGAAACAAATCATTGCATGCTCACTTTCAACTCAAAGATTATATAGTAGCACGTACCTGTACTACTTGTTTCTGTGGCTGTGTTGGCTGAGAGGTTGAAATTTGCATTTTGTCCCTAGTGCCCCAGGTACGTTCACTGCCCACCGAAGTCATCATATACAGTATATACAAAACAATGTATGTACAAAAAAGAAAATCTGAAAGGAAAAAAAGAGTTAAGGCAGGGTACTGATTCAATACCCCGAAAATATACAAATGTAGTAGATTGAACTCTTCCTGTCTTTACCACAAACTCTATACAGAGACTCCTGATAAAGTAGCTTCAATACACTATTTTTGGATTTACTGCAATCTTTACAGTAAAGGAGTAAATGAAGTGGATAAAAGCATTTTTGTCAGCTGACTGGGATCTGTCTAGATCTCTACTTCCAGACAACATCTGGATCTCACAGCCTTTCCCAGTTATTTAACATATAGACTTTTCTGTCTGCTACTCTGCTGAAATTCAGCCTCCAGCTGGATCACTCCTTAAATTTCTTCAATACCTGCTGTCTTGTTTTGATGCCTAGAATTTAACCACTCATACCCACTCAAAATGCTAACAGATAAGTCAAATTCACAAACCAGGCCATTCCTTTCTTCCCTATCATTCAACTGCTTTCCTGCACACATACACGAAGTCATAGACAATGCCCATTCTACTTCCCACTCTCTTAGAGAAAAATCACGATCCTTACCTTTAAATAAGCCTTTGTAGCCAATATTTTTATGTTCTCCTGCACACTTTAAGAAATTATTTACAAAACTACCTATTACCCTGCTTTGAACATACATTGGTTGTATGGCAACAAAAGAAAACACAAGAAAATTCAAACCACACCCACCCACCAGTGCTATCCCATTTGTGGTAGTCAGCTTTCATTCTAATTCATTCTCTATCATTAAAATTACTTTGAAACAAGAAATTTATTATTCCCCCTGTGTTTTTACAGCATCTGACACAAGGTTAATCGGTAAGTATGGCTTATAGTTACTATAACTGGAAACAGATCTCTTGACTGGTCAGGTCAGACTTAACTGCCTGGTTTCTGTCCCATGACACTGGGAAGTAAAACCTGCAAATTAGGGGAACTAAGGACAACCTACAAGTGGTGTACCTAGGCAGGAGGAGATGTGCAAACAAGCAGCAAAGTGTTTTTACTGCTGCCCCGATGTATGAACGAGCCTCAGCACACAACTTGTCAGGGCAGCAGCTTTACTGCCAGCTGGTTAGAACTGAGTTCAATGCACAATAATGCTCAGATGAAAACTGAGCACACTGTTGTGTTCATATGGATATGTTCAATACCCAACTGCTCACTGGTATTCACAAGGAATGGGTACTCAACAATTAATGTATCAATCAACTAATCACAATTTGAGCATATCACAATAAGCAATGAAAAAAATAAAACCAAGCACCCTTAATAGAGAACTGCCACAGGTAATCTATCAGCTAGACAAGATAAATCTGGTCATTACAAATCCAATTTAGCTAACCTGGCTTGTTCTACAAGTCCCTAGGTAAATAAGAGAACTCATACAGAGACCTCAGCCAATCATAGTCAGTCCAGAAAGCAGACATATCACTGGTCAAGGAGCTGGGCAGGGCTAAGACCCAGACCAATCAGTTGTCTAAGCCCGGGAGTTTTGAATTCTCTATATAAGATGGTTCTGAACAATAAAACAGGCTGTTTGTCTTATGATCAAGTGGACTCGAGTCATGTTTTCTGTTTCCGACTTACGACCATAACCTAATAGAGAACATGACAGGAAAGCAATAGGCTCTCTGAAAGACAAGCTAATAACTTCACCTATGATAGTCTGGAATTAGCCCACTGTGATTTAAGATATGTTAACTCCATTGGGTCTCAATTTCTTGTTTAATCTGTTTGTTTTTCAGGAGGAAAGGGTACTTTAAGGAAAAAGGCATGCACACAAATATTTGAAACATTCCTGGGGGGATGAAGCAGCTCAAGAAGATCAGCCTACTGTGAAAACAGCCCAAACAACTTGAGTATAATAAGATCTTTAGAGAATATCTTCATCTTGCTGACTGCAACTCATGAGCAACACAATTTGGCAACAGGTCTGAAGCAGAAAACCAGTGATGGTAAGAGCCTCTTCCTGATAGCAGTATGAACTTGCACTTGCTTCAGACAGCTGTGGAAACACACCCCCAGTTTGACTGTCTCCATCAAGCCAACATGGGCATGTTATAATCCATTTCAGGTGTAATACAGTCATCTTAAAGCACAATTGGCAGTAGACACAACAACCAGCCCAGCCCCAGCACAAGAAGCAGCTGAAGGGCCCTACTCCACCACCAACAGTGGCAACATTGCACCTCCCTTGCATGGACATGCCTTCACCACACGGGCTGAGGTTTCACACCTTACCACACCTACTTTAAAGTACCAAAGCAACAGGAAGGAGGAGGGAAGTTAACAACTGCCTTCGAATTACCATTATAACTACAATTTTGTGCATTAAGTGGGATATTACTAATAAGATGGGGATATAGCAGGATGCTCTGCCTGGAGTGGGGGGTAAAACAACTTGAACAACAGCCTATTTGCAAAGCTATCGTTGGTGAATGGAGAAGGGGGGGAGAGGGTGTCATGTAGTTTTTGGTGTTGAAGAAATGCTGAAACCAGCCTGACTCATCAGCCCCAAAGTTAAACATCCTGATAGTGAGGTGAAAATATGGCAGACCTGGCAAAGTACCTGAGATAAAGGAACCAACAAGTGATAGTACCGATAACTTATTTAAAGTTGCTGAGCTGACACAGCTGGCCCAGAAACCACTGACAGTCAAACACTAGTATAAAAGTCCAGTCCTGCTTTTCAATGGCAGGGTCTTCTAACACTTTAACACAGGGTACTTCTTGGAGTACGTGTGGAGATTCCTTCCTTGAGTGAGGATGCCCTCCAATGTTATTCCTTGAGGCTGAGCAAGAGATTTGGCCACAGTCATTGGTGTGAGTCATATCAACCTCTACTTAATAATTGTTTTTTCTAGCTTTAATATAATTGCTTCAAAGATAGTGCACTATAGTAGTTACAGTGTGGTGGGGCATCCCCTCTCCACCCTCGGGCCACACTATGATCTGAGAAATGCTCATTAGGCCTCAGCCTTGACAGCAGCACCTGGGCTGAGCTGCTCTTGAGCTTATCAGAAACACTGTCTGCTCCCAGAAACTGGTGCTGTTTAATGAGCTCCTACTTTTTAACAAACAGCCTTGGAAACTTATTTTTCCTGCCTGAATAAGCACCCAAGTGGACTAACATATCTGTTACTGAAATTTCAAAGTTAGTTACCACCCCAAACTGTGGCCAGGATGGAAAATTACTATGACTAAAGCCCACTCTTGAAGCCCAAATGATGCCTTAAGTTTTAGCTTTCATGTTTTTCAGATTCTGTGCTGCCTAGGAGTGTAGTTCTGAGCCTCATATAAAGTGTTAGTAAGCTCTCTTCACAGTGGGTAGACAAAACAAATCCTTTCCCAGCTTGAAACCAAAGACAAGTTTCAGGCCCAAAAGCATAAACAACGGTGGACTGTAGAGAGAAAACAAGGATGGGACTTCACAACCTGAAGCTGTAATTGGACAATTAAACCCCAATATGCAAATGGACCAAAACTTATAAAAGTGTGGGACCTCATGACCGGTCATCCATTTTTGTAACCATTTTTACTCCACCTTGGGCGTAGCCCTGGTCAGGCTTTTGTCCTGCCCAAGGTGTATCGTAGAGGCCTTTCAATAAATTTCTACTTTATTCTCTTAGTTCTGTTCAGTCTCTGTTTCAGGTCAGCCTTCCCAAGACAACACTATAAACAGCAGTCCAAAGTGAGACCCTTTGAGCTCTCTTGGACCACAGCAGGCTGTGACCAGCAACCTCCTTCTGAGTGGGGCCTCTCAGAGCCAACGACAGATCCCAAGCTGATACCCCTACTCCTCAAGGCTCAACCCTTCACCCACTGAGAAGATGCAAAGGCATCCAACGTGAGTACGTCACTGATTTCAAAGGGAATTTTTCACAAGTATATACCTTGTATATATTCTTTAGGTCTGTGTGCATGCAAGTGTGAATATGCTATAGCAAACGGACTAGGAATGTTCCTCTCATACATTCTCAAGTACTTTAGATTTGTAGGTAAATTGGCTGAGTTACTGTATTGCTATAGTAAATTCTACATTAACCCTTAGTTATATTGTTTAACTTAAGCTATCAATTAAGTGCTGTTAAAACCTTTGGGCCTAAACTGTCAGTCAAGTCTGGGGCTCAGTTTAGCAAGGGGGTCTACTCTCAACTTTGTGACTCAACAGGAGTCTTCCTTACTCCTTTTTGTCCATACCCCTTGGGTAGCACAGGTTCCAAGCCAGAGGGAGTGGGCAGGGTGAGCATTTTGAATGTGAATCACTCTCTTTTGTACACTTTTGTTACTAATATTGTTGTTGTTACTTTTCATTTTCTTTTCTCATTGTTGTTTCCAGTAAATTGTTCTTATTTCAACCCTTGATCTTTACCTTTCCAGCCTCCAGTTCTCCTCTCCAGTAACCCACAGGGGGGAAGGGGGAAAGGGAGGGGGCAGCAAGCAGTAGCATGGTTTTAGTGGGAACAGTAAATCAGAGGATACCATTCCTAAACCACAATACTCTAATCACAAAGTTACTCAGGATTTCTCACAATGACAGGGCTGGGAAAAGGCTGCAGGATACTGCTTCATGATGGCATGACTACTGTACGTGTACAGTGAGTGTAGATTTTACTGCTATGCAGTAGCATGATATAAGAATGAGAAAAAAAGAGTGGAGGAAAACAAACAGGTCTGTAGCTGTTGTATGAAGCATTTCACCACCTTTTTACTGCTTGAAAAGGAAAAAGTTTCCAAGAGTCAGATGTTTCTCAGGAGTGATGCTGATTACTCAGTGTCTGTAATGTCCCAAGCCAACAACACCAAACCTGAGCTTATGGATCCTGGGAGGATTTCTGTCTCATCTTAGTTTTCTGTGGTAAATAGGAAGAATATTGATGGCCAGGAGTAGACCTGCATCACTGGCAGAACATCACAGGAGAGAGAAAACGTATTATCGGTACACTCTGATGTTTTACCAATAAAAGAAGATTGCTGGGAGTGGCCAGAGTACCAACACAAACATATAAACTAACATACATTTCCACTTGTGTTAGCAAAGCATACTGAATAAACAAGTGAACACTTAAAACCCACTGAGTTGTTAGTCAAAATCATTATTCTGTCAATTCAATCTATAATGACCTAAGAACACCCCCAATCTACAAAAATCAATACTTTTTCACTACCAGCAAAAAAAAGTTCATTTCAAGGATTACTATTCCTAAACAAATGTTATACAGAGGAAGACAGGAATATACAAATAGGTCCTGCAAATAAAGACAGCATTAATTTGTAAGAGAAAGAAATGTTTACCATCCAAAGACTGGAGTTAGGCAAAGGCTAGTTACACATCCAGAGGCCCTCTCAAAAGCATGATGTGGAAGGGGGACTGAACAGGGCATGTTTTCCACTAGTAGAGCAAGTTTCAATCACGAAAGTCAAGCAATACGATTAGCATTATTTTTAAAAATAAAATTTTCTAATCTCACAATATCTATCTTTGCTATTATCCCAGTGTCTCTACCTAACAGATGCTTTACATTTTAGTATAAACTGCTGATGATTATCCTTGTTTTAATCAAAATCTGTCAGCTACACCCAATAAACATCCAGCAGACTTGCCCTCAATTTCTTCATAAACATTCAAACTTCAGATGTAACAACTACCCTTATTCATACTGAAATTTCTGAAGGAGGAATCAAAATTTCCCCAAAATCAACTTTCACTGGTATTTAAAAAAACAAAGGACAATTACACCAAAATTGGAGAAGCCTAACTAACTTCCACCTAGGGCTTCATCTTTCACACAACCAAGGCAATTTTCAGACTACTAAAAACCTAGTTAGGAAAACCCACCTAGCTCTCCTCATGTCACAAGACAACATTTTAAAATTTTCCTGATTCTGGAAAATCAAGAGTGAATGTCCTAGAAGATTCAGAGGGCTCAACCTTATGTTTCAAACATCAGTATGTACAAAGTCACTATTGCAATCTTTTGATGCTTTTCTGCAAAAACACCACCATTTTAGACAGTCACCAGCTGAACTTCCACATGCAAAAAGAATAAAATCCTGATCCCTGTCCTAATGATAAGCCTCATGTTTGCAAGGACCTGCAAGATGCACTAGTTAACAGTACTTACCATTGACTGTAATAGAACTTTAAGTAACACAGTTAGAAAATAACATGCAGTTAGTCTATATATCTAAGCTCCACTCTCAGGACCACCAGAACTAGAGGATCTTATGAGATAATAACACAGACCAGACCACAGCTATTGCCATGAGATAGAGAGAGGGGGACCAAAAAAAAAAAAACCAAAAAAACCCAACTGTGTAGGAAATGGAAGGATAGAAACTTCCATAGATACTGAAGGGTTTGATTTGCAGCCTTGAGAGAAGCTTGGATGGATGAAATGATAAAGGTACATAGACATTAAGCACAGACATTATAAACTTATATTCCTATAGTTGCAAATAAGATTATGCCTTAAATAAGTAAAAAACTGTATTGGGTAAGATGGTGAAGGGTTCTACAGTGCAGTAATGTGATTTTATAGAGTAAGCTAAGAGTTTGGATGTTAATATGTGTGTACATGAGGGAGCAGACCATAGGCTGAGACACAGACACAATGCGGCAGAATTAAGCAAAGGTGATAAACTAGAAAAACAAAATAAACTCTGCGGCAACTTTTCATTGGATCAAAATGTTATATATTGCCTTGTAACAAAGAAATTTGTGACTACTTTTCACCATGGCTGACCTGTTACACCTAAAAACTCACGACCTCTGAAGCTGATGTTTATCTGAGTAATAAATCTAAATCATTTACTAGCTCCCTTCATTTTAAGGCATCAGCAATAAAGCTGAACTGGTCCACATAGAAATATAATATATAGAAAATAGGAATTCTCTTTGAGAGGCAGCCATCATGGGGAGCATGTGAGGAAGGGGCAACAGCAAGTTCATTTTTAAAGTATGTTTCTTTGCTGAGTAATAATTGAAGAAAACTTCTTGCCTGTCTGATATTCTAAGACCTGAAGGAAAAATTAAATACACGCTCCTGTCATCTTTGATAGAAGGACCTAATTTCTTGTTCTCTGTCATAGAAAAGGCTTTTCTTATGCAAACCCTCTCTGAAAGGAGGTTGTAGCCAAGTGAGGGTCAGTCTCTTCTCCAAGGTGACCAGCGAGACAAGAGGACACAGTTTTAAGGTACACCAGGGGAGGTTTAGGCTGGACAGTAGGAAGAAGTTCTTCACAGAAAGAGCGATTGGGCATTGGAATGGGCTGCTCAGGGAGGTGGTGGAGTTACCATCCTTGGAGGTGTTTAAGAGAAGACTAGATGTGGCATTTAGTGCCATGGTCTAGTTGACAAGGTGATGTTAGGTCATAGGTTGGACTCTATGATCTCCAAGGTCTTTTTCATCCTAGTTGATTCCGTGAAAAACTACCAAAGTAGAAGAGAGGATGTATTCCCATCACTCAGCACACCATATGCTGTCCTGAACTGACTCAGTATCTCAGGTCAGGAAACATAGAGAAACCACAGTGGCTCAGAGGTGGGCCCTGGTGCTTGCACAGCCATGCACACACTCTACTTCCTCTTGCTACAGGATGAAAGGAACACTTCCATTTCCAAATCCTCTGCTCTCTTATTTTCTAGCCTAAGGAGATAAAAGAAAATACTAGCCAAGTCAATACACAGTATAATTGCCATTTATTCCATCACTGCTACATTCAGTGGTGAAGAATCATCAATATTGCAAATTTCTTCATACCTGTTTCTCAACAAAGAAAACCACAAAAGGTAAAACCCTTGGTATTTTCCCTCCTAGGGTTTCCTTAGTAGCATTCAGTGAAAGGTCACTACAGTGTCTACAACTTCCAACAAAGAAGCATCTAGCAGAACTACAGCCTGGTCACCCCATGCAACAAATATTCAGACTGCATTAACTAGGAGGCTTGTAAAAAACATTAACTAGTTCTTCACAAAAGGAAAGGTTTTCCTAGCCAGGGGGGAAAAAAAACCCCACCAGGTTTTTCAGGGATTAAAATAATTACCCTCTGCAACCAGAAAATATCCTTCCTGAAGTTACACACAAGTGAAGGATGGCTGAGCAGAGTTTGGAAGAAAATATAGTGACAAGAGTTTTAGTTCATGTTTGGGACCTGGTTGTATATTCATTCAAAGTTCAATCCATAGCACAGGTAGAACCGAAGCAGTTTATTCTGTTAAAATCAAGTTTCAGCTCATATCTAATACAGCAGAACTGCAAGCTGTCACCACATAAACAGTACCAAAAACTGAAAGCTGTAAGAGATCATTTTTATTTATCTGCCAACTCTGGACCGCTCTTTCTGTTATCACAACCATTGTTAGCATTTTGTCTAGCTTTAAACAAAGTGGGTTTTATTATTGTCTTTTGATACAAAACCTCATCTTGACCTGCTTCAGTCAGAAAACTTTATTTTACCCCCAGGTTTTCCTACTTTATTTTGAGCATTATTTTTCTCATAATTACAACTTCTCAACTTGATGTCACGTATAAATTCACTTATTCTTGTAATGTTGCCCTAGAATTTTCCATGAGACCAGGTCTATCCAATCTACACCAGAATGATACCAGATGAAGGATTAACAATCTTTCCAACTTCAAACATACTACATGCTAGAAAGGAGCAGATAAATCAAGTGCCCTCCACACAATTTTATCAAAAAGTCATCCAAGCTGTTCTTGTGTGTTTAACATTAAAAAGATTAAGAAACTAACTAGGAAGTGGGAGACAAATTTCATTTTGCTTTTTTAAAGATACCAAAGAGGCAAGTTACATATGATGCCAAATTGCCAAAATTCATATCGCACTTTATTCAGTATTTATTTTCTTTCCAACAGAAGTGGGGGTGAACCATCCTTAGACTTCTAGACCCACAGTCACTGCTCCAGCTCCCCATGCTTTTTCTGCATGTCTGGGGTTATAGGTTGTTTGGCTGCCATGTGTTTTCTGTCTCTGAAAGGAGGTTCTCACTCTCCTCTACCATTTCTTTCCAAACCAGACTAGCGTATAATAAAACTTAAGAATGTGCAAAGAATCTTTTTTTTAAGTTTTAAAAATCTGAATTAGCAAATAATTTTTCTTAAAAACTTCCTTCCTATTGATAGACCATTAAGAAACTTTTTTCACAGTAATTTATTCACTCATTGTTTTAAAGCTTACATCTCCTTTTAAGTATATTTTTGTATTCTATAGGATCATTCATTACCATGCTGTACTAAACTAACAGCCCTTGACCCCACAGACATAGGCTGACTTTATATGCTGTGCAACGTAACATTAAAATGCCGAAGCAGAAAGCCTGTTTTCTAAAACATGCCAAGATGAGTCACCTATTTCACCATCAATCTATAAGACCAAGCGCTCTGCTGCAAGATCAAGTTGTTCATTTTGAAAGAAAAGGGACTTGTACTCCTCACATCTCAGCTTATTTATATTAATTGCAGCACCTCACCCTTAGAATTCTGAGACTGCATCTGGAATATATGCTTTGCTAACCATGGTGTTCAGTTCTAGCAACAGTATTAAAATATTACAAGTATCAGCTTTAGAGATCATATTGCACCTCAGCCTAAATTATCCTACATGCTGTATGTACATTAAACCATCATTTACAATCCACAAAATTCCAAGATAAAACATACACGACTTGGGCAATTTTATCACTATCAGACAATTAAATGCTTGATCTGTTTCTTTCCTTAAAGAACTGCCAAATTATAGCCTTCATTTCAGCTAGAGCAAAGACAGCCAATTACTCATTATTTGCAATAACAGAAGTTATTTGGATTTGAAATATGTATCTTATTGCATTTTCACAGCACTTTAAACACACCTCCCAAATCCACCCACATCTCTGCCTATCAAGAGTCAAGAATTACTGTTACCACCATCCTTACACTAAATTCAATCATTAAGCCACCTCCTTCTCAAAGGCATGTAAGAGCATATGGCCTTGATTTTGTCTGGAAAAACTACAGACTTGACTACGTCAAGTAGCTTAACCTAGAGAAGAAGAAAGCTTTGAGGAGGGTGTCTCAAAGCATATAAATACCTGAAAGGAAGGTGCAAATACAGAGCCAGACTCTTTTCAGCAGTACCCAGTGACAGGACCAGAGGCAATAGGCACAAGTGTTTTATGATAAAAAACACAATTCAGTTAAAAATTTGAAACCAAATAGAGGAAACAAAAGGGTTTTCAGAAGCCATATGCTTCATTTTATATTATTATATGCATCATCCTCAAAACACTTGAAATAAATACAGTTGAAAATATCAAATTTTCTTTGCTCAAATACAGTGACAAATAGTAATTAATTTTCTTTGCTCAAAAGAAATCTTAATATGGTCTCTAAAACATAATCCTACTTCCAGACACAGTATTTTAATCATAAGAAATACAACTGAAATGTTTTAGATGAAGCCTATACCACACAAAATAAAACCGCAGAAAAAGTTCCTCTCTCTACAGCTAACCATTAAAAATGTTTAGGAATATGATCATGGCTACTGAATTTAAATTTTACACCTTCTACCATAGGGTTGCCTAACAGATTAAGATGGGTACTCCCCCTCCATTAAACCAGGTTAAAAAAAGTACAACCTAATAATTTAAATCTGGAAGTTAAGAAAGGGTTTGTGTTTTCTCCATTTAACTTTGGATTCAAATAGTGAATAATCCTGTAACACAAATTTCATTGAATCTGCATCTTTTGCAGATCTGTAATAACCAATGGTTTCTGTACAATAAAGCAAAAAAACCCACCCCAATCATAAAGTTTACAATATAAATATTACTTTAAGCAAACCTTAAATCTCGAGAAAGATCAAAGATCTCTCAATATGGAAAACAATTCATAGTTTTTAATGCAAAATGCTACACACATACAGGTTACGAACTCCAAGCTCATCTATTGGAAGACTGAATTAAGAAGCTGGGGAGGGAGGGGGAAAAAGCTTGGCAATTTTACCTTCAAAATGTGATTTATGCTGCAAAAAAAATCATGTTTCCTTTGCTGTATTAAATGTTATAATATATGATCACATAAACCAAAGCTTCTCTCACTGTAAAATTCGGGTCCGGGATCTTGGAATGTACATCCCAAGATTGTATCACTGCTGCCAGTAAGACCGGAGACTAGGATTTGCAACAGAAAGACGGGTGGACTCGCAAGTCAGATCGATATCGGACCGATATCAGACCAGTGGTGGGAGCAGTTACCAAGACCATCAGCACTGATGCCGAGGATAACATGTGAATGGAACTCCTCGGAAATCTCATCAAGCACCCATCTCGGTCCAGAAAACTATTCAGCAGACCAGCAATGCTGAAAAGAGGACAACATGAATATGCAACGAAGACTGGACACTGAATAGACTGTTGCAATATGGCCTCCAGGCAGAAAAACTGTATAAAAACTGGCTGCAACGAGCACGCTTCGTGAACTGGGGTTTGTGCAGTGCGATAGAGGCTGTACACACGGTTCACCCAGCGCCGATCCTGGGCTCAGCTCTGCCTTTTGTTTGTGGCATCCTGGCATTTTGTCATTCTATTCCATAATAAATTAGTTTTGATTCATTAATTGGGCGTTTTATACGTTTCATTTATAACAGTTTCTGGTGACCCCGTTGTGATCCAACTTCGGGCTCCGCGGTCCCCCGTTTTTCGCTCGGAAGGGTGCCTCCGCTGATTTAGCGGTCCGGCAAAGCAAGGAGATCTCGGCTTTCCAGTTGGATCTCGAACCAATCGGGAGCTGGAGCCACATACAAAAGAATTCTGGGGAAAGCTAGCTTTAGAGCTCTCAGGAAGGAACTCAGGAAAGACAGGAGCGCTCTCAGGGCCGCGACCAGCAAAATCCACTCGTAAAAATCGATGTGCACGAAGAATTCACGTGGGAAGAAGGCCGTAAGTATCACGTGGTTGAGTGGGGTGACTGTGCGTGTGATTGAGACATGACCTGGTCATGAAGCGAGTGTGGACCCTGTGATCACAGTTCCGTTCTCCCGTGAGGGAAACGGTCGGTCAAGGGGGAAGCGAGTACGGACGGGGTGAAACCCGTGATTCACACGCACAAACCCAAAACTCAGGAGAAGCTTTGGGTGATCACCAAGGGAGCTGGGAGGAAAGGGACGTCACTTAGGAGTTCGGGGACTGGTAAGCCTCTTTAGCTTGGGTCAGGTAGGACCCACGGAAATAGTCAAAGGAGGAAAAGGGAGAGCTCTTTACTAGCCGAAAACTCCGTGACACGGTCAATCGTGGAGCCAGTAAGTTGGCAAAATTGGAAAATGGAACACGGTACTAGGAGAAGCTCATGAGGGAGGATGTGTTTGTAAAAGGAACATCCTGTAAGTACGGTCGACCAAAGGGAAAATAGGTGATTCGTGGTAAAATAGGAAAATGGGACAGGCACAAAGTAAGAAGTCCAAGTCCTCAAAAAGCTCCACAAAGAAGCTCGAGGAAAATATCCCCAAAATCCCCTTAGATAGTCCTCTGGGGTGGATGATAGAGGACTGGGAGGAAAATCCTAGGCGGAGAGGTAAAACTAAAGGGAAGTTAATTCATTACTGTGTGGTAGTTTGGGGGGGAAAGGAAATCGGAGAGTATATTGTGTGGCCAACATTTGGGACCTTCGACAAATGGACTTGTAGAGCTTTAAGAGATTACGTGGACAATAAACAGCCAGGGGTTAAAGAGGAACAGGAATATCTTAAACTATGGGAACAGGCGGACATCGGACTTTTTCCGATGCGAGCAAAAAACCCTTCAGAAAAACCAGCTGATACCTGGGAACC
>VWYE01022323.1:0-18289 GCA_013398995.1 Alaudala cheleensis | reverse complement strand
GGCGCGCACCGCCTTCACCTACGAGCAGCTGGTGGCCCTGGAGAACAAGTTCCGAGCCACGCGGTACCTGTCGGTCTGCGAGCGCCTCAGCCTGGCGCTGTCCCTCAGCCTCACCGAGACGCAGGTGAAGATCTGGTTCCAGAACCGCCGCACCAAGTGGAAGAAGCAGCACCCGGGCGCCGACGGGGCGGCCCCAACAGCATCCCCGGCGGCGGCGGCGGTGGGGAGCGCTGGCAGCCCCAGCCCGCCGGGCCCCGCCGCTCTGCCCTTCCAGACTTTCCCTTCCTACGCCGCCGCCAACGTGCTGGTGCCGCCGGCCGCCCCCTTCCCGCTGGGAGCCGGCCCCTTCGCTCCCTTCCTGGGCCCCGCGTACCTCGGGCCCTTCTACGCCCCGCACCTCTGAGGCGGCAGGGCCGGGGCAGCCCCCGGGAGCCAGGAGCGCACCTCAGCCCCTCTGAGCCAGCGGGGAACACCGTCATCACTTCTGCTGGCTGCGTGGCGAGTCGAAGTGTAAGAAAGTTGATTTTTTTTTTTCCTAGGCGTCACGGCAGCATGCTTAACTTTGACACACAGAGAAAAAAAAAACCCACTGTAACCACTGGATTTTATTAGCACCTTTGAGATGTAATTATAGGTGTTGGAGATGGGAAAAGTAACCTTCTTTACACATGCCTGACACTAATTCCCGGCAGATTCTTCTCCAAGTTCATTGTGGAGATGCTCCTCGTTGCTGTTCGGCTTGCCAGCACACGTCTGAACCCCCGAGGGCTGGGGAGCTGTGGCACTCGTTAGCACTGCTGAGATCCTGATGCTGATGCGGGTGCAGGCGGCCGTGTCCAATCCCAGGGATGCTCGCCAGTCATGAGGTCTTCAGGTTCTGGCTGTGTAAGAAAGTTGATTCTGAGCCCTGTTTGACCCACGTTTCGTTATCACTTCTGAAAACTGCCCGTCGCGTTCCTGGCACCCTTCCTGGAGGAGGGCTTTGTTTGGGAAGGTGCAGGAAAACGCAGCTCTGTGTCATCGGGAGACAAGAAGGAAATCTGCCTGGTCAGTGGGAAAGAGTTCAACTGCTGCCCATGTCCACGGCCTCTCTGCCTTCCTCTGCTGTTCAGTGATTTCACAGGTTTTGGATAAGAAATCTAAAGATCATTCTTTTTGCAGAGAACAGTTGTTCTTGTAATAACACAGCATTAGTGCCAAATGAGGCAGAAAAGAAAATATAAATCAGAGAAAATGATTACATTATTCATTTCTTTAAAAACGGGGCATTTGTGGTAGAAAGTAAGTAAAACACAGAATTTCCAGCATGCTGAGACCTATTTTCCATAACAGAGAAACACATGCTTTTTCTGGTTTTGCTTTTTGGAGCATTTGTTAGAAGGGAAATCACATTTCATCTTCATCGTTACAAGCACCGGAATGAAAAGGAATTTTAGCTGGGGGCTCATCTGTCCCTGAATGGATGGGAAGTAATTGGTTTCAAAAAATCTGTCTCATGCAGTTTTACAAATTCTTCCAACACAGTATTCCAGACTGCATCCTCTCTGTCTCTGACAATGCTTTGAAGTACACACTGGCTTTCCAACCAAAAAACGTAGCTCCTAAATCCTATCCAGCTCTTGTGTTGGTCTAAATAAAAAGGGGTTTTAAATTATTCCCTGTTTAATTGTTTTTAATTGTACTTGGATGAAGCACAGTCAGCTTTGTGGGCTATTTGGTGTGGATTTGATGGTCCCTGTGTTGCCTGTCAGTGACTGAGGGTGATACCTCATCTCCTCTGGGCTGGCTGTGAGGACAAGGTTGATGGGACAACCCTCTCTTGCAAAAAAATCACTCTCATGACTTTCAGCTTTGCAGGGATCAAGGGTGTGAGAGCCACAAGCCTCAGCTTGGGCCAGCTGAAATGACCTGAGGTTGTCATTCCACAGTGAGAGGAGGTACCCAGTGACTTCTCAGTGATTTGCAGAGCTATTAACAGAACACAAGGTTCACCTCAGGTAACGGGTTTGGAAGTCATGGCTGCTATATGAATGCCTTTGCTTGGAGGTTAATTAAAGTAACTTTTAAACCCTAATTTAAGTTGCAGTTACAAAAGATGGGGTCATTTCAGCGGCTTGGGGTGCATCTAGAGCTGCCTTCCTTTCTGGCCAGGCAATCAGCAGTCCCAAGTGGCTGAGCCATCAGGTCCCACCACTGCTGACAAATTTGTGTCCACTTCTGGCCACTCATGGGCAGTTAAGAGCTCAAGCCCTGCAGGGAGGGAAAGGCTTTCCTGCAGGCTGGTCTGGTCCATTTTCTCTGCCTCAAGTTAGGACTAACTAGACCTAAATCCTCTTGACTATTCACGGCCTCCTACTTGTGACTGTCATCATTGTCCATGCAAAACACAGGTCTTGATATCACCTTTTTGTCATTCTAAGAGGATCCCACAGCATGACAGGGTTGGTTACCCACAGTGAACCCAGACCCCTGGTAAAAGACAGGCTTGTGCCCTGGTGTGGTCACATGGTTACTTCTTTTCCTTGAGAAGTGGAAATCATAGCAAAAAAACCCCAGGGATTGCTGCAAGTCAAAATAAATAGTGGAAATTGTCTCTTCCTTCAAGACATGGTTTTTGCTGTTCATAAACCTTTCAAGGCTCTGCTTTGCCAGCGATTTTACCCTTGCCAAAACTGAATTAACTTCAGAGGAAATATTGATTCCTATGCAAGATGCTCTAGCCTTTCTTTTTTCCTATCACTCTATTAAGTCCCTTCTGGCCCAGATTCCTAAAGGATGTTTTACAGTTACTTCCAGAGAATATAGCAGTGTGCCCATTTTGCATGACCTGCACCTCTGCATGGCACTGGAAGGGGGGATGCACATCAATGAAAATTAAGATTTTGTGGCTCTGATCCCAGGCCACCAAAGTTTTCCTGGCTGAATGTTTCCAAGCCCTTGGACAGAGCCTTCCCTCCCTGCTTTGTTTAATGGGGGCTGTTTGAGTGGGTGATTCTCGTTAGGATGGGCACTAATTCCAGCTGAAGTTCCAAGCAGTCCTGGGAACAGCAATTGCAGTCAAACTTTGCATTGCCCAGATGAGGCCATTTGCACTGGTAACACCTCCAGAAATGCCCCACTGAGTATCCATTATCTCTAACAATTCTAAATAAAGATTTGTGCAATATTTTCAGGCACAGGCAGAAATTGACTTTACTCACAGCTGAATATAGATGTTAAAGGGAATCACAAGTAAGTCCTATGTGTAAAAAGCAAAAATTGCATCTATATTAAATTAAAAGAGCTTTGAATTCAAATGCTCCAGAGAGAACAGGAAAGTTAGGAGCCTCCCTCATTCCTTGGCAACCTGATCTAGTGGGTGGCATCTCTGCCCATGGCAGGGAGTTGGAACTTGGTGATCTTTAAGACCCCTTCCAACCCAAACAATTCTGTGATTCAGCACCTGACAGTGTCTGCAGTGAGCAGGCAGCAGCAGCTGGATGTTACACTGCCCAAAGTACTGCCAATTCTGAGCCCAAGAACCACAAAATCACTTTGGAAACAGACTTCATTTAACCTGATAATGAAACAAGTAAGAGGAGGCACACTGTGACATCACAGTCAGGGAATTGTTAGAAATGTCAATTTAACCAGACTTTCAGATCTGTACTTAAGAAAAAAATATCCACAACAATAAATGCAGTTGAATTTGCAAAGTCGGAAGAATACAGTGAAAGATTAAATACACTGAGGAACAAAAGATAAAATGTATTTATTGACATGTCAGTGACCAAGCATTTTTCTTGAAGGAAATCAATGTGATTTGTTGTGTAATACATGACTGGAAAATTAAACTAAAGTCTATTTCCTTCCTGGCAATCTCTGTCTTGTTCTCCCTCTATTATTAGAACATGTGCAATAAGATCTGTGCTACCTACACACAGGTTCTTGAGGCGAGAACAGACTCCCCTGTTTCCCACCTGTGGATTTTTCCTCACTGAGATCAAGCAGGACCATGGAGAGAGAGCCAGAGATGACCCAAGACAAGGAGCAGAGAGAGCTCAGAGGTCTCCTACTCTCCTTGCTTCTGGCAGCACAATTCCTTCAAAAGAGACGCGAGCAGTGATTTTTGCAGTCACTACGGAGCATGTGAGTCTCGCCTCCTGGTGGCAGCAGAGGTTGAGAGGTACCTGCCTGTGCTCTCTGGTGATTCAGGAATGAATGAGAAGTGTTGCTGTGCTCCCAAATACCTCTCAGGAATGGGAGCAAAGTCTGATTTTCAGCAGCTTTACAATTCACAGGCAGACGAGACGTCTAGCAAAATATTTGGTGGGTGAGATCCTCCTGAAGAAAAATTGATAATAATGTTCTTGCATCACTAGGCCTGAACAACATTTTTGTTTTCCAGTGTGACCCTCAGCTGAAATCACCTTGATCTTTACAGCACTTTGTTGCCATGGCAAACTCATGTTGTGGGCCCCATTTCTGGTCGTGCACTCAGTAAAAGTTTCTGGGAAGATAATGATGTGTACAACTAATTGATGAGTTGCTTGTCACAGGTTTGCTGTATCCTTTTAGCTGGCATCTTTACCGTGCTGTTCACAGGAGCTGTTCTGTGGTGCCTGTGATTCATGGAGCCTGCAGCAACACTACCACTGCTTTCTACTGTAGCTCAAATATTAAACTCCATTTCTCTTGGATTTTCCCCTTCAAACACTGAAGAGTTCCCAAGCTGGCTTCTTCCTCAAGCTGATCATTGCTTTTTCTGTGTTCTTTGTAATGCCACAGGAAAAATGTAATTAAAAATGTGGCATTCCATGGGGCCCAGGCAACACTGCAGAGGGATTTTAGCAGTACTCAAGATCTGTGCTTTTCCACTGAGCAGCCTCTGACAGACTGAAAACACTTTGAGTAATACCAGATCTATGTACAAGATCAATACAAATAAAAGATTTTTCTCCTTTCTACACATGCTGATTTATTATAGTAGCTTTGATCATAAACAACTGCTATTGTTAAAAGAAAGATGCCTTAAACCTTCATTTAAAAAAGGAAAATATATGAAATTACATCAGCTTTGCAAAATGGGAACCTACAAAGATGTCAGGTTTTGTATCTATGGGTCTTTAAGAACCTGACACAACAGAGAGTTGGGTGAGTTGAAAGCTTGTTCTCTCAGGTGAGGTCAGTTCTGTGATGCTCAGCTGAAATCCAACACCTCCTGTGGTGTTTGTGGGTAGCAATGGGACTGACACCTTTCCTTATCATCCAGCCCCTTCCATGGAATTACCCTGCAAAGCACAAGCAATGGTGAATTCAAGATTTGCTGCATTTCACTGAAACTGCCCCAGAAGAGCAACTGATGAATCCTAGAACAGTTTGGGTGGGAAAGGACCTTAAAGACCATCTAATTTCAACCCCCCTGTCATGGGCAGGGAACTCTGACAGACAAGCTGCAGAGGGCAAAGAATGAATTAAATTATTTACCAGTTTATTTGTCCTTTCTAAGGAACAGGCACTTGATAGTTTAAGAGTAGGCAATTTATATAAAGATTTACAGAAATCTTTCTGAAGATTCCTTCCTTTTGGCAGTGTGCTTTCCATATTTCCATATCTCAAGGTGTGTGATTTTTGAAAACATTTATGATGAAAGAAATTGTCTTGAAATTATGGACTGTAAGCAAATTCCTTTGTCCTAAGATGCATCAAGAAAACCTTTAATAGTCTGAATTATCTAACATTCTAGAAAAATCCAAGGATCATTTAAAGTCCTGACTGGGTAAGGGCAGGAAGTGCCAGCACGTCATGCTGGGGTAATGACAAGTGACAGGTGATGCAAGAGGTCACCTGGCTGATCTTTCACCTCAGTGATGCCCAGTTCAAGCCTGACCTGGTGCATTATGTAACTTGTCCAGTGTCTGACCACAGCAGCCCTGAGGTCACAGCTGAGTGCTCACCATTTAGCAAGGCTGGCAATCCTGGTGGCAGCAATGTCAAACTCTGCAGCAGCAGGGCCAGTGGGGATGTGTCAAGGCAGGATTTTGAGAAGTTTCCCAGCTCCTGAGATAAAGCACATCCAGATGTTCAGTGCTCCATCCTGAGATTAACCAAATTGACAAGGTATTTATTCTTATTACCCAGTGAGAAGTATTTATGCTCGTTTTCTGAGTGCTTTCAGAGCTGCCATCTGGGTCAGATTTTCAAAGTCAGGAGAGCATGTAAAGGAGTTTTTCCAGAAATCACTGTAAAAATCCAAAAATGAAGACTGGAAGTAAGGAAGCACCAGGTCCTCAGGATACGAATCAAAATATGTTTGTTGAAGGAAGAAGCAAGGTCACATCCAAGGCACTTGACAGCCTGAAATTTAAACCAAGTCTCACTCCAATTTTTGGGTGATTTTATTTTAACATTTGTGAGCTTTATGCCATAAAATGCCAGTTATAAAGCTCTTTCAATTTGTCTTGGGAAAGCCAAAAAAAGGTTGTTTTTCCAAAACTCTCTCCAATTTGTGTCTTTTTGCTAGCATGATTCCAAGGAATGTGATGCTCACCAGAAATATGTGTAGAAAGGCTCATTAAATTAACTACAAGTCCAAGAAATGAAAGAGCTTATAATTCACCTTTAGGTTTCACACAGAAATAAAATGTCTCACTCATTTGTGGAAGGCTCTGGATGTAGGTATTGTTGAGTTGCAGAGGAAAATAACAGTGTAAGTTCAAACATGGAAAACAAAGCCTGAGAGAAGACAGCAATTTAAATTCCTTTGATTCTGTAATTCAGTCATCCACGCTGTCATCTAACAGAATATATAAAATAAACCAACATACAAATCAGGGAAGATAAGTATGAACTGTAGCTCAGGGTTGATATTGCAAAAGCAATATCAGCTCTAAGGGTTGTTTGTGGTGCTTTAAGCTGGGTTAACTAACACCCATCCAATAAAACAGCATTATTTCGTGGGGGCTGTGCTATGCTTTGCCAAACTATCTTGGAAGATATGAGCTAAAAGAGAAATCTCTAAGTGGACTTGAGAGGCAGATCTGCTTTGCATGGATTACAATTTGCTGCTGCACTGTTCTGACACACTGCACTGTGAAATATTCTAGCTGTGCTGCAGGAAAGGCTAAGGTTTCTTGTTCTGTAAGATATGTTTTAATGTGGAGTTCTACTGTCAGTAAATAACCAGAATAACACAATCATGGGCCATTTTTCTATATAAAACACTATGAACAATCCAATCATCCCACCCTGTGCCTGAGAGCATTGTCCAAACACTCCTTGAGCTCTGTCAGGCTGGGGGCTCTGGCCACTGCCCCAGGGGCCCTGCTCAGGGCCTGGCCACCCTCTGGGTTGAAAAAGGGGAAAACCTTTTCTGATATCCAGTGCTAAACCTCCCCTGACACAGCCCCAGCCATTCCCTTGCTCCCATCCCTGGTTACAGAGAGCAGGGACCAGTGCTGCTTGTCCTCTGCCCCTCATGAGGAAGCTGTAGGTGCTATGAGGTGTCCCCTCACTCTCCTCTTCAGACCAAACAAACCAAGTGACCTCAGCTGCCACTTGTATGGTTTCCCATCCAGACCCTTCACCATCTTCGTAGCTCCCTTTGGGAACTTTCCAGTAACACTATATCCTTCATTGTCAGATTGGCACTGAAGGTTGAGTTCCCCAGGGCAATGCTGGCAGTGAGGTTTGCCTTCAAACCTGCCTTTGGCTCAGAAAAGTGCCTGTTTTTCATTTCTGCTGAGTGGCAGCAGAGTTTCAACAGGAGGAGAAAGGGTGAAGGCTGTCTGGGTGGGAAGAGAGGTGGCACTGTCCTTGTGCCAGCTCTGTAGATGTGTGCTGGTTTTAGGTAATGATGAACTTGCACCCTGAGCCTCCTGCCTTGGGTGAACTCCATACCCAGCCTGTGCTCTGAGGTGAGGAACTGCCCCATACCATTGAAGAACTGAACACTGGTGCCATGGGGCAAAACATCAGCTCCTGAGGAATGCTGGATGTTCCCTGCAGCATTCCTAAGACAGTGTTAAACTCCAGTGAGGGTCCTGCAATCCTGCCTTGGCAGCAGTGCTTGAGCTGCTCCCAGGAGCAGCATGAGAATCCCTGGCACACACTGAGCCTGAGCAGCCAAACCAATGCACAATTCCCTGTTATTTACTCTAAATAACCACAGTAAGTGGGATGCAATTCCTCAGTCTCTTCACATGCCTAATTCCCAACGACTTCAATGAGCATTCCTGCCAGAGACAGAGCTGTGGAATTACTTCTAACAACTGGCATGACTTAACTTGTTCCTTCTTATAACTTTATGGCTTACTTACATGTCAAATTCTATTTTCTGGATTAGCAGAATGAATATAATTACCCTCTTTCTTCAAGTAGGTCAGAGTTTTCCTCTTTTCTGCAGGGCAAATTACTGTAAAATATGAACATCTCATGGATTCCCTTATCCACATTTTGGTTACTGTCATGTGGATTCTTTTAGGTATCTACAGGTAACTAAATAATACACATTAGGCTTCTGCTTTCCCTTTTTCATTCACATAAAATACTTCATCTAGCTGAGAGGAATTCCTCCAAGATATACAGTAATAGCTGCTACTGTGCACAATGTGAATGGTTTAAAATTCCAACTTGGTATTGTTTAAGGAAGAAAGTGGATATTTTCTGTGTCTTGATAATAAATACCAAAAACAAAGGAGGAAAGAAAGTGAGCCATGACACTGATCCTACATAAAACTGATCAGGTTTAAATTAAACACAGCTTTGATGGCAGCTTCTCTCAGGTCTTGATTAACCAGATTCCAGTTTAAGAGTTATTTCATATTTATAATTTTTAATCTCAGAAATAGTTTGTATCAGCTTTAAAAAATACATTTACAAACAGTATCTGTGCTTTCCACATCATGTCTGTATTTCTTCTTTCAGACCTTACAGAATCCAAAAGCAAGCAAGCCTTTTCTTGCTTGAGGGTTGCTTGTTTGTTTATTTGCTTGTTTTCCAATCTCCACCTTCCAGAAAGGAATCTAATATTTTCCTGCATGTCTGGCTTCTGAAACCACCTCTTGGGGCTGTTTGCCCAGCTCCACGAGGCAGAGCTGAACCCAAGATTCTGGACTTCAACTGATCCTGATTGCCTTTAGTTTACATTCTTTACATTTTCAGATGTGTATTTCCCTTACATGATAGGTGCTACTTAATCCTTTGGACAAGTTTTGTTCTTGCAATTCTTTTCTGCTTATTGTGAAAAGAACATGGTTGGGTGAATCTAAACTCATTTGGAGGTAAGCTTAAGAATAAGAGTATTTAAAGGCAGGTAAAAGGCAGCTCTTGGGTTGAGTCTATGAAAGATGAAAGGGATGTAGCTCCTAGCATGCTCTTTTTGTGGCTAAATAGGTAGAAGGCATCATTAGCATGACCTGAGGAAACAGGTAAATGATCTGTCATACTAATGAAATGTCAAAGTAAAAATAATCTAACCTTAACCCAACATTTCTTAACTGGGGAAATCTCACTGATCTCACAGATTGCAAATCCTTGACCATGTCCTATAATGCTATTTAAGAAACATGAGTATGCAATAAACAAAATTATGTGATTTTTTTTTTCCTTACACCAGAGATCATAGAATCATGGTTTGGGCTGGAAGGGACATTAAAGATCACCCAGTTCCAACCTCCCCTATCATGGACAGGGACACCTTCCACTATCCCAGGTTCCAAGCCCCGTCCAACCTGGCCTTGGACACTTCCAGGCATGGGGCACCATCTGGGCAGTTTCTCTGGGCAACCTGTGCCAGGGCCTCACCACCCTCAAAGGGAGGAATTTCTTCCCAATATCCAATCTAGACCTACTCTCTGGCACTGGGGAGCCATTCCCTGGTCCTGTCACTCCAGGCCCTTGTCCAAAGTCTCTCTCTATCTTTCTTGTCACCTCCTTTCAGGTACTAGAAGGCATCAGTTAGGTCACCCCAAAACTTCTCCAGGATGAAGAACCCCAATTCTCTCAGCCTTTCCTCACAGCAGAGCTGCTCCATCCCTCTGATCAACTTGATGACTTCCTCTGGATTTGTTCCAGCAGGTTCTTGTGCTTCCCATGCTGGGGACCACAAAGCTGGATGCAGAATTCCAGGTGGGATCTCACCAGAGTGGAATAGAGAGGCAGAATGAACTGGGACAATGAGTAATACTCAAAGCAGAGAGGTCATTGCTTATTCTCAGCCTTAAAATTTTAGGCTTTTCACAAAAAAATCATAACTTCAACTAGAAATAAAGGGGTTTCAATAGCCCCTAGATAATAACTGCCTCTGGTCTTAAGAAGCTGGGCACAGCACAAGTGTGTATTCATTCGGCAGTCATGACTCTGAAATGTATTTTGCAATTTAGCACCTAAGGCACAACCTTTTGATGCTTTATGAACTCATCCTTGGCAGCAGATGCAGGGCACTGTTTGCTGGCAGAACTGGGCTAGTAGGAGACACAAACATATTAGCAAATTGAGCCTCTTTGTGTGTTTATAAAGAGCTCAACATCGTCTGTTCCCCTCCCATCCCTGGCTGCATCAAGCTGACTGCACATTGGGAAGATTTTCTCCGAGGGCGTTGTTCTCCAAAGGCATAAGCGGTGCTGCTCCCTGACATCCAAGGTTTGGGCAATTTAGAAGATATGACAAGGTTAAGGAATATTTTCAAATGGCTTGCTTCAGTGAGGGGAAGCTATGTGCAAATTCTCTGTGTGTCAACTGAGATATCATGTTTTCTTTGAGGAAGAAATAAATTCTTTTCCAGCATGGATAAATTTGTCAGGGCAATTCATGGACAAAGAGCAAGAGGCACCCAGAAATTACCACTGCTAAGACTGAGGGGTTTTTTTGTTTGCTTTTTGTTGTTGTTGTTTTTGTTGTTTTTTTGTTGCTCTTCCTAGTGAGCTGCATATGATAAAAAGTGAAATATTGTTTGTTTTCTTCTGTACTCTAGTCTTGTGAGATCCCACCTGGAGTGCTGTAGCAAGTCCAGAGAAGAGCAATAAATACAAGGATGGAACACCTCTCCTATGAGTAAAGGCTGAGAGAATTCGAATTGTTCAGCCTGGAGAAGGCTCCAGGGAGACCTCAGAGTCTCTTCCAGTGCCTAAAGGAGCTCCAAGAGAACTGGAGAGGGACTGGGCACAAGGGTGGAAGGACAGGACACAGGGAATGGCTTCCCACTGCCAGAGGGCAGGGTTAGATGGGATATTAGGAAGGAATTGTTCCCTGGGAGGGTGGGGAGGCCCTGGCACAGGGTGCCAAGAGAAGCTGTGGCTGCCCCTGGATCTCTGGAAGTGTCCAAGGGCAGGCTGGATGGGGCTTGGAGCAGCCTGGGACAGTGGAAGGGGTCCCTGCCCATGGTAGCAGATGGAACTAGATGAGTTTTAAGGTCCTTTCTAACCCAAAGCAGTCTATGATTACTTTTTTTTTGATAAAACTGGAATGCATTTATGAAACACCCTTAAACGTCCAGATCTTCTGGTTACAACATGCTCTCCAAGTGTAATTCAGCCTGGGGAAAGGTCAGGGTTGTGCTGGCTTGTTCCAGCCTGTCCCTGCTCACCTGCTGGTCCCAGCTCAAAGCTCCTGCTCAGAGCACACCGGGCCCTCCTGGACCTCATTCCCCCCACGTTCCCTCCCTCTCTCCCAAGGCACAGAGCCTGAAGTTCTGGGTTCCATCAATGCCCTTCCATGTGGAGCAGGGCAGGGCATGGGGACGCTGAATGAGCTGTCATGAACTGGGGGGAAGATTGGTGGGTGTAGGCAGGAGGCTCCATGAGGAATTCCTTTGCACCTTTAGTGAATCCCTGGCTGTTATTTCGAATAATTTTCCGTTAGCCATATATTAAAAGATGGGGGGGAAAGCTCATGCACATCTTTCGGGAAGAGAAAGGTAAGGGCTGAGCACACACAGAACACTTGTCACATTCCTGGCGAACCTGCAGCCGCCAGAGAAGTTACCACCACCATCCGACACACTTCCCATTCCCAGGAAAGTTCTCCTAATTCCTCTCAATTTTATTTGTCAGTTCTCGCCCTTTTCTACAGTGACTTCCTCGAGGGCTGAAGCGCGGATGAGCGGCGGGAGGGCGGGCGCTGGGGCGGAGAGCCGGGGGTTCATCCCGCCAGGGCTTGGGGGGTTCTGTGGCGACAAACATCGCTCCCAAGGCTAATTTGGCAGAGGAGAGGCGAGTCCCCAGTCTGAGGGATGCCGGTGTGAGGGTCGGGGGAAGGCGGTGAGGGAAGGGGGAATGGAGCCCTCGCTCTGACGGATGGGGGAAAGCCATGAGGGAAGGGCGGACGGAGCCCTCGCTTTGAGGGCCTGGGATGCCGGTGTGAGGGATGAACTAAGTGGGAATGGAGCCCTCGCTGTGAGGGCCGGGGGTGCCGGTGCGAGGGATGAGGTAAGAGGGAACGGAGCCCTCGCTCTGAGGGCCGGGGGTGCCGGTGTGAGGGACAAGGTAACACGGAACGGAGCCCACGCTCTGAAGGCCGGGGGTGCCGGTGTAAGGGATGAACTAAGTGGGAATGGAGCCCTCGCTCTGAGGGCCGCGGGGATGCGGCGGGTGGGGCCCGCGGGCACCGCCCCTGAGGGACGCGTGGGCGGGGCCCTGGCTCGCTGGCGCCCGCCAATGGGGAGCCCCCGTGCCAAGCGGAGGTGCCGGAACGCGGGGGCGGTGGCTGCCAATCAGCCCCAATAGCCCAATAGGTGGGCGCGATTGCGGTGACGTCAGGCGGGAGGGGCGTGGCGAGGAGCGGTGACAGTGGCCCGCGACCGCATCCGCCTCTTATCCGCGGGCCNTAACGGAGCCCACGCTCTGAAGGCCGGGGGTGCCGGTGTAAGGGATGAACTAAGTGGGAATGGAGCCCTCGCTCTGAGGGCCGCGGGGATGCGGCGGGTGGGGCCCGCGGGCACCGCCCCTGAGGGACGCGTGGGCGGGGCCCTGGCTCGCTGGCGCCCGCCAATGGGGAGCCCCCGTGCCAAGCGGAGGTGCCGGAACGCGGGGGCGGTGGCTGCCAATCAGCCCCAATAGCCCAATAGGTGGGCGCGATTGCGGTGACGTCAGGCGGGAGGGGCGTGGCGAGGAGCGGTGACAGTGGCCCGCGACCGCATCCGCCTCTTATCCGCGGGCCCCGGCACCGGCAGCACCTCCGGCACCTGCGGGCATCCCGGCACCTCCGGCAGCACCAGGTACGGCCCGTCCGGCCCTCGGGGGCCACTCTTGCCTCTCTCCGGGCCACAGTGCCCCGGTTCTGTCCCGCCGCAGCCGGCCCCGTCGGCAAGGCCCCGGGAGCGCTGTCGCTGTGCGAGGAGCGGGGGAAGTGACAGCCCGTCCCTTCCTCTGTGTCAGCCCCGCTCGGCGATGCCACATCCTTGCCTCTGCAGTGTCGCTGACCGGGAGATGGCGAGGATCTGCTATTTCACCGCTGGGTTTATTGCTTTCCCTTTGGATTTTTTTTTCTTGTTTTGCTGGAGAATAGAAAGCTCAGAGGGGACCTTGTCCTTTTCTACAACTCTCTGAAAAGGGGACTGTAGCCACGTAGGGATCGGGCTCTTCTCGCAGGTAACAAGTGACAGGACTCCAGCTGTGCCAGAGGAGGTTCAGGTTGGACATCAGGAGGAAATTCTTCACTGAAAGGGTGATCTGACACTGGAAGGGGCTGCCCAGAGAGCTGGTGGAGTCCCCATTCCTGGAGGTGTCCAAGGAAGGGCTGGATGTGGCACTCAGTGCTCTGGGCTGGGGACGTGGTGGGGATTGGGCACAAGGTTGGACTCGGTGATCTCAGAGGTCTTTTCCAGCCTCATTGATTCTGTGATTCTGCAGTTCTTGTCTGCCAGCCTAAGTCTTGAGCTGTTCCTGTTGTGCTGCTGGAGGTAGCTGGGCACGTCCACACTGATGTCCCCCTGCTTGTCCCCTTGAGCATTCACCCCTTTGAGGTGGTAGAGGCTGCAGTGTGGCACTGTGTCCTCTCTGCTCCATCAACATGAACCTGGGTGTTCTCATGTGTCTGACAATATCCCCCATTTACCTTGGGGTGTTTTTCAGTGTCAGGTTCATCCAGCCATTCAATTTGCCTGTGCAATCTGCAGGTTCCTGTCTGGATAATCTTGCTCAACAGCTGAGCAAAGCTGTTCCAAGTGTTTTACAGCTGTGTTTTGAGTGGTTTTTCTATTCTGATGCAAGATTTCTTCTAGTTGGTGTAATTCCCTGGCTTCTGATTCCTGTACTGCCTGCTGCAGTGCATGATATTTCTCACAGTTGGTAATGAGTTTGATTTTATTTCATTTTGTTTGCTTGGGTTTTTTTCCTTATTATCCTGAAATTTCTGTTCACCTTGTCTTGCTGATCATCAACCCCAAATTTTCCCCCTCCTTTTAACTCCAAATTCATCTGTAATTCTCAGTTCTCTCCACACCTTGGCTGAAGTGATGTGGCCTCACTAGCACAGTTTGGAGGGCAATTCCCTTCCTGGAAGAAAAAGCCCTTTTAAAAAAATCTGATGAATACTTTCCAATATGCAAGAAGTAAAACAAGAACCTCAATCTGGGCATCTGTGATCCTTCATGCAGAGAGGTACCTCTGGTACAGGGCAGATAACAGTTTAACTCCTTTGTACCTTTCATTTCAGGAATCTGGAAAATCACCAAAATGCAGAAGCTTGGATACAGAAGCCTGATAGGATTAGCTGCTCTGCCATGGAGCTGTGCCAGGGGCCAGGATGTCACAGACCAATTACATTTTAGGGGTTGAGCAGGCTGAAATTTTGAGTCATCAAAATTTTTTCTCGCACAGAGAAGTATTTGTCTTTTTTGTTTGCAAAATCCTTGAGTAACAATCTTGAAAAGTATTAACACAAAGGGCTAATCTTTAACAGCTGGAAACATGCCCAGAGTTGTGCAGCATTCATCTCTTGCTGGAATGGAGAATACTGACTCTTCCTAAACACTTGGATTTTGGTAGAGGGAGAAGAAAGTCTTGGCTTTGGTTAAAAGTGAGCAGCAGCAAAGTAATACCTGAGGAGTCTGCTGAAAGAAATGCCTCTCTGTTCAAGGCAACACATTCAGGGTGTGGATTTTTTTCCAAAATAAATTAGGGATAAATCCATGACTGTCTTCTGCAAGCAGCTTGAAATAACAGCACCCTTGTGTAAGCCATCCTTGCATCCTCCTGTTGGCATTTATTACTTGTATTTTGGGTAGGTTTTGCAGTCTGCTCCTGTTGGGTGGTGCAGCAGTGTCCAGGCTGCTCAGCTCTTCACTCTGCTGTGGAGTGTGTCACAGGGAGGCTGCATTTGATAACAGAGCACTTGTTGTGATCTGTGATCCTCCTTTGGAGATTAATCCTTTTCCCAGCCTGTAAGTGTGATGTTCTGTGAGACCAGAAACCTGAGCTCTGGGAACTCTTGGCTCTCTGCTGTTCCCTGCTGTGGGAAGAACTTCCTCAAACAGCTTTTCAAGTGCCAGCTCACATCCTCTTCTCTGGGAAGTGTCTTTACATTGACTGAGGTGGAGAAGAAATCAAAGTGCATTTGCCTCATGAAATCCTACCCTCAGGTTATCCCTAAATGCTGAAAGTACAAGGTTATGTATTCAGGGGGAATTGCTGGGAAAATACAGAGTGCTCTCATGTCATTAATAACTGACATACTCTTACTTTCCATCTATTGTTTGATCACAGAATCACAGAATAGTTTGGATTGGGAGGGACCTTAAATCCCATCCAGTGCCACTCCCTGCCATGGGCAGGGACATGTCCACTATCTCAGGCTACTCCCATCCAACCTGGCCTTGGACACTTCCAGGGATAGCCAGTATCATGGAAGTTTGTGACTTGATTTGTCTGATGACAACCTGGTAGAAAAGGGGCATTTCAATAGAACAAGAAATTTGATGACCTTAACTTTCTTACTGTAGTTTGTGTCAGTAAATCAGAATTTAAGGCACAGTGTAAAAGGAACACTTACAGGAAAAATGATGTAACTAGTTCACAGACTTGCTGAGTCACATGGTTTTCTTTCTGTGAGTGTAGAGAACAGAAAAAATGACTTGTTTGATGTTAATCCCACATTAATTTATGCTTCATATAAGCTTTCTTGGCTGAACTGCAAAATAGTTGAGGAGCCTGTAATCCTGGCAGTAAAACCACTTCAGTCATGTCAGACATTTCTTCTGAAGCGTTCTTAGTGCTAATTATTACCTTTATTTCTCCCCCTCCAGGTGTGTATCAGGATCCCTGCAGTCCATCATGCTTTCCAAGCTCACCCGCCCCCAGAGCCTCGCTGTCCTCTGCAGAGGCCTCCACTCCTCCCTGAGCTCTGCCACCTCAGTTGCTCCTAAAAAAACCATCCAGGGGCCTCTCTCCTCTGATTTCATCTTTGAACGGGAGGCCAAATACGGTGCCCACAACTACCACCCACTGCCTGTTGCTCTGGAAAGAGGAAAAGGTATTTTACTGAGGTTTTTCCTGGAGGTTGTAGGTGGGGTGTGTCTGTGTAGGTGAATGAGATCATGGCAGAATAATTTTGACCTGATTGATTTCTTAATACAGGTTGGGGTTTTTTGTTTGTTTGGGTTTTTTGTGATTTTTTTTTTTGTTTTGTTTTTTGTTTTGTTTTATTTTTTTGAGTGGGATTGAGATCAGTGATGAAATAAACTCAGCTAATTGTTGATTAGAGAGCTGGATCATTGTGTATAAAGGCACCTGAAAAAATTGTCTCTGAAATGATTTAATGTGTTGGTAATTCCCAGAGTAACCCAGCAAGAAAATATTCAAGCAGCTTTATTTCTTCTTTTACCTTGTGTGGAGAGGTTTGATGTTAATGTGAACATGAAAAGGTGCATTGGAACTCTATCTAAGTCCTTGTGGGCTGTTTGTGTATTAATTTAAATTAAATTATCACTTAATTTATTCTGGTCTTCAATTATGTTTGAGCAATCTTTTTTTGTTTTATGTCTTATTTTGTGTACTGACCCCAGGTTTGTTTTCCCAGGTGTTTATGTGTGGGATGTTGAAGGAAGAAAGTATTTTGACTTTCTGAGTGCTTACAGTGCAGTCAACCAAGGCCATTGTCACCCAAAAATCGTGGATGCTCTGAAAGCCCAGTCTGAAAAACTGACACTGACATCCAGGGCATTCTACAATGATGTCCTTGGGGAATATGAGGAGCTGGTCACCAAAATGTTCAACTATAACAAAGTTCTGCCAATGAACACAGGTAAAGAAATATTTTGTTGCCATTTTAGTCCTTGTCTCTGAGATTCAAGGGTTGTGGAACATTTTCTGCTGCACTGATGGCCTGTTTCATGTGTAAGACTGATAATGGTGCTGCTTTGTGTTTTAGGAGTGGAAGCTGGAGAAACTGCCTGTAAACTGGCTCGGAAATGGGCCTACACTGTGAAAGGAATCCCAAAATACAAAGCTAAAATCATTTTTGCAGGTATGTAAAAATGTATGTATGTTACGAGTTGAGGACTTGAGGATCTGGACACTGGGTTACTGGGAGGCAGCCTGGAGTCACAGGGAAAGAACATCCAGTCCTCCAGGCTTTTTTAATCACTTAAAGTTCAGTACTTTTTATTCCTGAGTTGTTGTTCCCACATAACTTTTTTGTGGATTAATTCCACAGATTAGTGTCACACCTCTCACAGATTGCACAACAGGGTTGAGCTGCACTCCTGGCCTCACCTCCCAGGGCTTTTGTCCTGCATTCTCCAGGTCTTCCAGAAATGGCATGAACCCAGTAAAGCCATCCTGGAGCCTTCATCATGGAATGAAAGTAAAAGCAACATTGCTAAAGTAAATAATGAACCCTGATTCCCTGTTGGGATATTTCCTCCCTTTACCTGCCTGCCCTGCTTGGCTCTGTAACAGGGAGAAGTTACCAGGCCCTGAAGAGACTTCTGATTTATTTAAACAAACAAGCAAAACAAAAACAAAACCAAAAAAACAACCAAACAAATACACAAAAAAGACAACCCTCCCCCCCCCCAACAAACCCATATACAATTAACATTTTTTTTATATTTTGTATTCTTTGGTTACAGACAAAAGCAATTTTAACAATACTAATTTTGTTTAATGGTTCTAAAATGGTATTTTAGAAAATCTTACAGAATAATGTTTACTATTTAAATACTGCCCTTTTTTGTTTTGTAGTTGCAAATATTATTTTTAACTTTTGGTACATACAGTAGCCATAAATGTCATTAGGCAGCATTTATAAATTGCAGTGCATAGTTGAATTTTGCTTTATGGTTTCTGGAAATGGATAGAGATGAATTTTTTTT
>VWYE01022322.1:0-10933 GCA_013398995.1 Alaudala cheleensis | reverse complement strand
TCCACTCTCATGCTCCAGCTGTGCTTTAGCAGGACTCCTATGCTTCAGAGAAGACCAGTTGCTCCCATTTCCAGGGCTGGATTGCTGTGGTTCTCTGTCTACTCCCGGCTCTGCTGTCCAAGCTTCTGCCCTGAGAGCTTTTTCAGGAGGGTTTGTGAGGTGACATGGAAGAGCCAGCGGTTGTGAATGATGTCTTTATCATGCCAACACTCCCAGGAGTGTCTCCTCTTGAGAGCCAGCCTTCCTAGTGAAACTGTTGGTCTCTGGCATTCCTCTTGGGATCAGGGAGTTGGCAAAATCAGGCTCTTAGAGAGGTTGGGTACCCTCTAGTGCTCTGGTGCAGTGAGGGTACCCTGTGCTTTGGTGTAATTGTGTGTCCTCTCGTATCTCTCTCCCCAGAAGGAGAAACAATGCAAGTGGTTGATTAGAAGGAGGTTATTTGTGGTTTTAAAGTCAGGGATGTGCTGAGTAGTGGCAGAAGAGGAAGACTGGCAGCCAGAAATCATGGACTCTGCCCACCCCTCTCTGAAGGACTCAGTGTTGAAGTGCTTTCAGCTCAGTTTTGTTCAGCTTCTCTATTTGAACAGCAGGAAAAATAGCACAAATTTTGCACCAGGGAATTCTGAAAGCTGCTGCATGTGAAGCGCTCTTGGTTTTGAATGTACCATATAAACTAGTGTGTATTAATTTGTTTTTCCCATCAGTGGAATAAAACTTGGGGCCTGGTATGTTTACTGGTGGATGTCACTGGGATGCTGGCATTTTGTGGGTTTCTGCCAAGCATCCACAGATTTGCTTGATTACTTTGGAGAGTGCAATCTGAATGTATTGGAACTGGTCAGGGAACTGGTATGAACTGGTATGTTTGTGTGTTTACAAATTGCAGAGTACAAATTTACTCCTGAGAACTTACTGTCATCTTAAACTACCTTTGTAAAAAAAAAATTATTCTTTATGGAAGTAAATAAGATTTATTTATATATTCTGTTAATTTAAAGAAAAGGCTAATAAACAGCTGTTCAGTGATCATAGACTCCTGTTGAGCAGCAAATAATTTTTTTCTTGCTTTTCAGCAGGGTAGTTTTGAGGTGTAACTGTTTGGTTTTGTGGAGGGTTTCAGCTGAGGTTGCATTTGTGGATGTGTTTTTTATACAGACTGTTCTGGGTCTGAGATGTTATCTGCTGTATTTCGTGTAAGAACCACAATCTGATTTTTTGGGGGAAAGGTTTAGGAGGTATTCTGCCATGGAAAAGCTAATGTCTTAATGACAGCCATGTGACTGCTGCTATATTTAGGGGAACTAAGAAGCTTCATGTTCTAGCACTGAGATCTTTTAGGACTACTTTATGAACTTGTAATCTAGAACTATAACTTATTTAAAAAAATGAATCAGGGTAAAAGAATTGAGATCTGAACTAATTGTTCTTATTTTTATTTAATGCTGCAAGTTTAACTCAGCAAGTGGAGAAAGTAAGGTCTCTGGAATGTGAAACTGAGTTTTAAATTTTTGTTGGATTTCAGTCTTTTTTGGTGCTTGAAATGACATCAGATTGGTTAGAAGTGTCAGGTTAATTATTGTGTGATTCAGAAGCTGCTTTGCTTCTAAAACCCTATCTTTGGCTTTAAGTGAAAACACAATTACATTCCCTGTTTTTATGCAGTATTAGTTTTGTGACTTGTTAATAGGATGATTTGATTTTGTTGTTTATATTATTGTAATAGGTGTCTTAGATGCTAACACAGCCATAGAAACAGCCATTGTGTTTGTGTTCTGAGGGTTAAATCAGGGCACATTTTGAGATAACAGGAAGAAACTGGAACATGTAGATTTGGCTTGTTCTATGTATTTGATGCTAGTTTTCATTTTTATCTCTATTGATAGTTGTATTTGTGATTTAGGAAAGTACTTGTCTAATTATAGCAACTGGAGCTTACCAGAAAAAGCTGTTGAGAATTCCAAGCACTTTGCTTTTTCTTTTCTACTTGTGTGTGAGTTGCCACGCTGACGCAAGAGTGTAAGGGAGGTAACGAAGGCTGATAAGGTGAACTTGAAAGAGAACTGTAGTGATAAGAAGAAGCTTTTGGAGATGTTTGTTTCTGGGAAAACTTTCTAATGGCTCCAATTTGAATTGCTTTTAAAAAGAAACTAGAATAATGGTACGTAGGGTATATTGAAAGAATAGTAGAATAAATTTCAAAATGCATGGTGGTGAAAGTGAGGGAAGATGGAGGACACAACCCATACAGTGGTGAGGTGAGTGACTTGATTAAATCTGTGTTTTTGTAAACTGTCTTTTACTAAAATTTTTGTGTGGTTGGTTTTTCAGTTTGTTGTTGTTTTTATTTGGTTTGGTTTTTTGTTTAGTTTTTTGTTGTTGTTTTTTTTCCTACCAAAGAAAGCTTTGGAAGATGGATTAAATCATTCTCATTTTATCTCTAGTAGGACTGAAATATGTGGTGTTCATGCTGTGCTGATATGGTCCTAGACTAGACTGTGGTCATTGGTCTCATACTTCTGTTATTCAGTTGTGCAGCATCTGTTCTGCAAATTGAAAATGGTTCTACCACCATACAACCAATTTTTCAAGACAGAGTTGTGGAGAGGTTGTCTGTGTTATCCTTTTGCTGATCTCTCTCATGGTTTTTCTTAAGAAAAATGGTAGGCCCCTTTTAGAGCTAGGTTCATTTTTGCATATTAGTTACAAAAGAAAACAAAATCTTGTCTCTAGTCTTCTGCACCTCTTCTTTGTTATTTATCTGTATATGGGTCCTGAACAAAATCACATTTTCAGCCATAAGTTGCTTATATTTTGTTTTTAAAACAGACTGTTAAAAACAAACATTCATTTGGGTCCTATTCTTAGCAGACGGTGAAAGACTTAGTATTCAACTTTTTCAAGTTTTGTTGGTTTTGGTTTTTTTTAAAGTAGACTTTGGTGCTCAGTACTTTCCAACTTTAGTACTATCTAACCCATTAGAAATACACTTTTTTCCCTAACTACATTCTAAAAGGTATCAACTTCTTTTTTATTCTAGTCATAAAAATGGGAATACCTGAAATGGGAAAAATGGGAATGCTCTGAAATAAGCAAAGCAAGTTACTCCGTTCTTTCTGGGGAAGAATGAGCGTCTTTCTTGTCAAGGCCACTTAATGGGCTTAGGCATTTTCCTAATTTTAGATGAGTTGTTTCTTTGCTTGCAGTTGAGCCCCATGTGAGTTGATGTGGCTTCATCAATGTAGAATACATTGGGGCATTTTTGACTCATAAGTCTTTTGACATTGTTTACGGTAACACTTCACTGCTTATTTTATGTAATCTGTTGTTTCTGTTACACAGCTGCAGCCAACAATAAAATGCTTTTTATTGATTAGAATGGAAGAAGAAGGTTCTTCAGTGCTCTCAAATAGAAATGACCTTCAAATCTCTATGCTTCAGAATATTGTGCAAACATCTTTTATACAGATGCAGTTCTACACCAAATTACTTGAAACAGAAGGAAACAGTGTTTGCTGGAAAATATGTAGAAGAATGGTTGCCCATTCAGGCTTTAGTGTTAGGTAGCTCTGTGTTTAAGGTCTATACCTTTCAAATTGTGGGGTTTTCCCCCCACATTTATTTCAGTTTTGATTCTTTCCTTGAACACAGTAAACTAATTACTGTAAGTTTATCAACAGTTCTGATGTGATCAAATGAGCTGTGAGACCATCCATTATTTCTATTTGTTTTCTATTAGTTTCCAGTAGAGTGAGACATTAATCCATTGTAGCAAGTNAGTTGTGCAGCATCTGTTCTGCAAATTGAAAATGGTTCTACCACCATACAACCAATTTTTCAAGACAGAGTTGTGGAGAGGTTGTCTGTGTTATCCTTTTGCTGATCTCTCTCATGGTTTTTCTTAAGAAAAATGGTAGGCCCCTTTTAGAGCTAGGTTCATTTTTGCATATTAGTTACAAAAGAAAACAAAATCTTGTCTCTAGTCTTCTGCACCTCTTCTTTGTTATTTATCTGTATATGGGTCCTGAACAAAATCACATTTTCAGCCATAAGTTGCTTATATTTTGTTTTTAAAACAGACTGTTAAAAACAAACATTCATTTGGGTCCTATTCTTAGCAGACGGTGAAAGACTTAGTATTCAACTTTTTCAAGTTTTGTTGGTTTTGGTTTTTTTTAAAGTAGACTTTGGTGCTCAGTACTTTCCAACTTTAGTACTATCTAACCCATTAGAAATACACTTTTTTCCCTAACTACATTCTAAAAGGTATCAACTTCTTTTTTATTCTAGTCATAAAAATGGGAATACCTGAAATGGGAAAAATGGGAATGCTCTGAAATAAGCAAAGCAAGTTACTCCGTTCTTTCTGGGGAAGAATGAGCGTCTTTCTTGTCAAGGCCACTTAATGGGCTTAGGCATTTTCCTAATTTTAGATGAGTTGTTTCTTTGCTTGCAGTTGAGCCCCATGTGAGTTGATGTGGCTTCATCAATGTAGAATACATTGGGGCATTTTTGACTCATAAGTCTTTTGACATTGTTTACGGTAACACTTCACTGCTTATTTTATGTAATCTGTTGTTTCTGTTACACAGCTGCAGCCAACAATAAAATGCTTTTTATTGATTAGAATGGAAGAAGAAGGTTCTTCAGTGCTCTCAAATAGAAATGACCTTCAAATCTCTATGCTTCAGAATATTGTGCAAACATCTTTTATACAGATGCAGTTCTACACCAAATTACTTGAAACAGAAGGAAACAGTGTTTGCTGGAAAATATGTAGAAGAATGGTTGCCCATTCAGGCTTTAGTGTTAGGTAGCTCTGTGTTTAAGGTCTATACCTTTCAAATTGTGGGGTTTTCCCCCCACATTTATTTCAGTTTTGATTCTTTCCTTGAACACAGTAAACTAATTACTGTAAGTTTATCAACAGTTCTGATGTGATCAAATGAGCTGTGAGACCATCCATTATTTCTATTTGTTTTCTATTAGTTTCCAGTAGAGTGAGACATTAATCCATTGTAGCAAGTTTGTTTCTTTACACATTTTCATTACACTGAGTGGTTGGTTTTTACTTTTTTTTTTAACCCTTAAGTAGAAATAGGTTTAGAGCGTGTTCTTTTTTGGCTATTTTTGTTCTGTTATGCAAGGGATATTTGCAAGTACTCCATGGCTGCCTATTTTGGGGCATATTTGGGATGTGTGTCTTCGGGTTGACTGACTTCTGTCAGTAATGTCCATTTTGTTGCAAAGGAGCATGGCTTGCTTAGATAGAAAGCTAACTAATACGTAGTTTTAAGGAATTTTAAAAATGCCTTTATTCTGTACAGAAATTCCTCGCATGCTTTGATCTAATGGAGACAAATGGAGAAATACAATTATATGAGTTAGTCTGCTCAGTGGGCANTCTCTCCTGGACTTTTCTGATGTATTCTTTTATAACTTGCAGCATTCTATTATATCACAGTTGACTAAAGTATGGATATTGTGCTCCAAAAGCAAAGAGCTTAATTGGTCCGATATAGTTCAATTCTTAGAATATATTTATATATTCTTTTTTTACAAAGATGAGTAGAAGCTACCTTTCTTTTTGAAGCTCTACCTTACAGCCATAGATCAGCATTTAAATCCTGAATAGCAGCAGCAAATAATAGTAATTTCACTACTGAGTCATACCTGTGGCTCGAGAGAACAGTTTTGTTTTGAAATTTTCTTATGAATAAATTGCCAATACAGGATTTTGAGATACAAAGTGGGTGTGGGCTACTATCCTAGTAATAATTTTCCCCATATTATTTTCTGAAAGTGAACTGTAATAAATTATCCTGGATGTGTCTTTGAAAAATATTAACCTATTCTTAGCATCCCTAATTGCTTTTATCCTGTAAAAAATTTACAATCTCCATTTGTGCAGAAAACTTCCAGAAGCATTTATATCCTGCTGCCAAGCTCTAAAACCTGACTAAAAAAGCTACAGTGGATAGCTGAAGCTGAGGCAGGATTGAAAGAAAAGGTCTTTCTAGAGTCTTTATCTCTTGGTAAATCAGGCATTCCTTCCATTAGCATTTGTACTTGTTTAATTTCATTTTCTTTTTCTAGCTGAATAATTGGAATATTTTATTCTACTCTGGTCTAACTTACCTTAACAAGTTATTTTTCTAAAATCCTCATTAAGCTTGGGAATGCCACTAATGTGGACCAAAATCTTTAAAAAATGCAAGTGATTTAGGTCAGTCATGTGCAATCTTCTGTTAACGACAAGATTTTTATTTCAGTTTAAACATGACATTAGGCTTAATAATTGCAAAAATCTTCTATTCAGACAGGTCAGTTTCCTTTATTTCTATTAATACAGCCTAATTGGGTTTACTAGTGGTCACCATGGATAAAATCCACATGAAGTATGTCCAGACCCCTATGACTTTGTGTTTCATAATTCTTCCTTATCCATATCCAGACTTCCAGTTTGATTTAAATTAGTTTTGTTACACAATATTGCAGTTTTCTTTTATTCTTAGGGATCAGCTTCTTAGTGCACCTTCATTTGGCAACTTTTTGAAAAGCTTTTAATGGGGACCTTGTAGATGTTATGAACTGTGGTATTTTTGTAGGCCATTTTGAGAGAAAAAATGTATTTTGTTCAGCAATTTAGTGGAAATGTATACTATTTTTTGTAGAAATAAAAAGTGAGTTTAGTGTGCCATTCCAAGTGGGAGAGGAAAAAGCATCTGTAGATCTTAATAACAGTAATTGCATTTCCTTCAAATGTTGTGGGATTAGAACAGCAATGCTTCTTTGGTCTTTTGTTCAGTTTCCTTTCAGTATCAGAGTTTGAGGCTTAGAGAAGGATGTGGTGGAGGGTCCACAGGGCTCTATTTCTAAGTCCTTCCTGTTATCCCTTCTCTGTGGTTTTCCATGGTGTTATTCTGAAGCAACTTACCTTCTCAACTGAGGCCTCGTGCATTTCCTTCTTGCTTCCATTCTGTTGCTCTTAGCCTGTCTAAATCTCAGTTAGTGTTTCTAATATGATGTGGCTATCCATGTGTTAGTCTGATCTTCCTATGGTCAGAATCTTGGTTTCTGGATTTTTAATTTGTTTTCCCCTAGTCATCCCCAGGCTTTCATGATTTTCTTGGCTAGATTCATAATATAGAGATCGTGTGTGGAGAATGGTAGCAAAAAGTTGTCACCTGTGTGAAAAATACACACAGGCCTTACCCACACGTGCATCTATACAGTGTGTTCCTGTAACACCCTGTACATTTCTTATTAGATCAATTGATTTACTATCATTAATCCTTTTGCCTGGGTAGCTTTTGTAGAACTGGACCCTTGAGCTGTTTGTTCTGGCTATGGGTAAGAAGTTGTGATCTGTTTTACTCCTGTAGTTGAAAAAGGATGAAACTTAAGTGAGAGTATAGCTCTATCATTTTAATACCTGAAACTAAAATAAAAAAAGTGATAGGAGGGGTGACAATTACTTTTGTCTGCCCAGTGATTTAAGAAAATGTCATTTGTGCTGTGGGGACACCACAGTCGCAAGGTATTTCCTGTTCTTGCTCATTAAAATTCTTTCACCTTTACCACGTTGCCTTGTGTCAATAAAGCACTGTATTGCCTGAATGTTTTGTAGGACACATAGTAACAAGAGGAGGAGAAGGAAATAGAAGTCACATTTTGATTGCAGCTCTCCGGTTTTATCTTGGGTGGGGGCTGACTTGACGGTGTCTTAAGGCTTAAATCCACTGACCTTTGTTTTGCTGGTGCTTTTGAGGGCAGAGGGACACAATCCAGTTAATATCCTGCAAAAGCACGTTGAAATCTGTCAGTATGGCTCTGTGAAGATAGTGTAGTGGTGTTTGTATAAAAGAAAGGCTAGGATTGTGAGAGCCCAGAGTTCTGTGGCTTCACCTACTACAGCTCCTGAGCTCCAGGCTGGATGCCTCTCAGATTCCCTCTAGCATAAAAGGGAGCTGCAAATTTGAAACAAATTTTGAGGCTACCATCTTCTGGTAGGTATTTGGTGTAGAAATTCAGTGAGCCTCATTTTTTAAATGTAACAGTTTCCAAAACTTTTCTTTTTGCAATGAGAAAGTTTTTAATCATGAAGAGAGATCTTCAAAATAACTGTCTGATTTTGATGATGGTAACTCTTTGGAAAAAGAAAGTGTTGGTCTTGTGTGTTCTGTGGTATTTGGCATAGTATCACTCAGTGTCTTGACACTGTTTTCATTGTACACTTTGTAACTGAAAGACAAGGATTCTTATGTTAACACGCTTGGAAGAGTTTTGTTCTATTTCCCCCAACTTTTAGAAAACACATGATGTACTATTTTGTGATTATTGAAAAAGATCCTTTTATAATTTTGATAGGGACTGACACAAAAGAGACTTGTTTTCTCTCTCAACTGGTATGTTAGAGGAAATTATAGAAGCTGCTTCCTATGCAAACAAATTTGCAGAGAAAACTGTTATAATTTTGCTGTTGTGTCATTCCACCTCCAGTATTGACTATTTTCACCTTTGTAGCTAGCAGCCACTTCTGGGTAACAAAATATGTACTTCTAAATTTCTGCATATTTATAAAAGTCATAATTTAATTCTTGAAATTAAATTAGTCAAGTAGGTTTTTCTGGATCTACGTAGGCTGGCTAAAAAATGTACTGTCTATGCCCTTATATGTTACTGTTTTTTCTGAAAATAAGGGATGACTTAATATCTCCATTGATGATAATTTACACTCTGAAAATGCAAACACTATTTAGAGTTAAGGTTACCAAGAAAAAATGGCATACAATGTGTATTACCACGGGTGATGTGTATTATTTCATTAACTTGTTATTTTTTGGTTAACTTTACCCTTGTGTAACACTGACTTCAGAGAAGATGGTCTGGGAACCAGTTGCTTTTGGTGGTGTAGCTTCTTAGCTATTTCAGTGGATATCTGTGCAGTTACACTGCTGAGTGTATGCTGCAGGAGCTCATGGTAATACATGAAAAGTCTCTTCCTGGCTGATTTAGCAGAGATGTCATCTGATCTTACCAGTAGTAGCCTAGAGCTTAAACTTTCTAGGGGAGAAAAAAGTGTGCAGCAGGGGCAAGGAGCTGATGATTTGCTGTCTAGCTGTAGTCTTCTTGAATTTTTTACATTCTTCTTCTCCAAAGCTAAGATCATTTAATGAAATTTGTATTACTTACTGACAATACTACATTCACTTTGTGGTCCTTGGCACTACCAATAGGAGGGAATCTTGTCCAATTAAGTTTTGATATTAGTATTTAAAAATTTGCTTTAATTTCACCACTAAGTTTTCTTGATAAGGAAACAAATCAATCTAAAGAGTTTTTGCTTTATCTTGGTCATGTAGGTCATGTTGTCAGTAAATGTATTTACCATGTGTATGATCATAGTTATAATTACGGAAGTTTCTACTTGAGGTGTTGCTGGCCATTGATTGGTTCTAAGGCCTCAATGCATTCAGCTATTAACCAGGCTGAATTTGTGGCACTAAAATCTTTTGTTCACAAGTTCATATGTTCAAATATCATATGATTATTCAAAACTTGAATAATTTTATTTCATGTGATCTTGTGATTTTTTTTTATCCTCCATCTTCCTTAATTAGGAAGTAGGATGTTTATTGTTAATTCATACTGATGACAGGTCATGATTAACAAAATGAAATTTTACACTTTAAAACCTAGGCATTAAGCAAATATAATTCTGTCTCTGAAAGAAGGTTTCTTGTCTTGCTTCTTCCGCTTCAGAGAGGGTTTCCATATTCTGGGTATTTCTTTTTTTTTTTTTCCCCAGTTTAAGGAAACAATTTTCTCTAATATGTCACTGTCAGATAAGGTTGGATCAAATGAATTCACTTGTTTTACTTTAGATTTTCAGTTTCTCTCAGACACACCTTCTCCAGCTCTCCCTGTGTTCCCTGTCCCAGGCATGTGAAGTCACTCTTACAGTGACAGGGTGCAACGGTCATTCTTAGCATGGTTCCAGCATCAGAGGTACAAATCCATTTCCTATGGGAAGCATCAGAGGAAATTTGCAGGAGATGGAAGATGGTAAATTAAATAATTTTGGCAAAGCTACAAGGATTTCTTCTTGGTATGCTGATCATTGTTTTTAATAACACCCCCACATGCACACCCTTCTAAAAGCTTGGGGCAGAATTTTCATTACCTTCAAGAAAAGTAGGGTCAAACTGCATGTTTAAATTAAGTATAATACGTTATGACAGGGGCTTTGGGTCTTTTTTGTTGTTTGTGTTTGTAAAACACTGTGCAGAAGAGCTGCACTGCTACTACCTAATGTCTCTTCTCAGAGTATTCCCATCATACAGGAATATTTGAAGTCTGTCAATGTGCTGCTTGGTGACATTTTTAGACTCACAATTTAAACATATCTCTTGACAAATAAGCCCGGATTATCTTCTCTGTCTTTACTTTAGTGTCTGTCTCATACCATATTTTTCTACGCCAGGCACTTAAAGACCTAGGTGCTATTTTCCCTGCTACTTTTTTTCTCTTTGAAAGAAAAACAGCCTCTCCAGTGAAAGGCCATTTCCCAGGTGGTGTGTCAAGATTTGAGAAACTTTAGACACCTGAATGGGGATGGATTCATCACTTAGGAGGCACTGACTTTAATAGCTATGAGCCAAAATTGTTATGCCTGTCTGGTAGGAAGAAGAAGGGATTTCTAAGCCTAATTTTGCTCTCATGGAGAGCAGTGGAGATAAGCATGATGGTAATTCACTGTTGCCCTCGTGACACTAAAGCAGTTCATATGTGCTGCTAATCTTTTAAAGAAAGCCAAACTATTGGAGGGTATTAACTGGTTAAGTATTTAAAACTACACTTCAATTACTGTAGCCTTTTCTAGATACCAAGGGAGAATATTTTCTTTATTGTGCTTCACTTTTTTATAGTATGC
>VWYE01022320.1:180658-251535 GCA_013398995.1 Alaudala cheleensis | reverse complement strand
AGCTACAGGCAGAACCGACTGAACCTCACAACGCTGTTGGTACAACCAATTTCTGCAGTGCTTGCCAGAAAACTTGCTTCCCTCCCTGAGGACACTGCCCAAAAGGAGAGGTGTGCACCCCTGCATCTGCCAGCTGCAGGTAATGCTCTTCAAATGCACTGCACCCATGGAATGTCCCTCACAGACCCAAATCCACTTTCTACCACTGTGCAGCCAAGAGGTTGAGCTGATCATGGGTATGTTTTGCTTAGATGCTTTCTAGAAGAGCCTGTGAACAGTCTAAAAATGATGCTCCTAAAATCTGATAGGTGGAAGTTGTGATTTAAAAAAAACCAAAAGGATAGTAGAAAGCATTGAGCACTAATTCTTAATATTGACTTAGAACCTCCTCTGTGTAGATGCCATCACTAGGGAGGGTTTGTTAGTGCTGCAGTATGTTTTGTTAGGCCTGGTTGTACTCCTAATAATTTTAACATTAGGACATCAATAATAGCTGTGTTATTCTCTGGGGTTTTTTTTCTGTTTCTGATATAATAACACTTAAATTCTAAACGTGTCTCTGTGTTCCTTAAGTTGTATATTCTATAGAATAAAGAGTGTGTTGTTACCTGAAGCTTCAGGCAGCTTTTTTTCTGAGTTTCACCAGGAAAACATGGACCATGATAAGAACAAAACACCTTGAGTAGAGCCAGATGAATGCATTCATAGGATCACCCTGGAAATAATGCCATTAGCAGAGTCACTCAGATTATTGCTTGAAAAAACTGATTGCTGAGATAGGAAGGGAAAAGAAGGAAGACTTCAGTCTTCCAGCAAAGATACTGCACAGTGTTCCAGTGAAGGAACACCTTCCAGAGAACATTCTAGATGAGGTGCATGTTTAAACAATAATTCTTCAGTAAACAGTCTTCAGTTTTGTTTTGTCCCAGCCCATCTTTCACCAGAAGAAAAAAGGTGTGTTTCATTAGAATGCCCATTTAAATGAATTGATTTGAAACTGTTGTCTTGGAAAGGAGGAGGCAAATTAATTTAGCCTCTGTATCCTGTGCTACAGTGATGATAACAGTAAAAACAAATTTTAAGAGCAACCAATGAACTATCATGTGCTGTATCCTTTGTTTATTGCTTTTGGAAAGTTATTGTGGAAAAGGAGTACAATACAACAAGTCATAAAAAAGGTTGATTAATTTTACGACTTGTGTTAGCATTTGTAGTTATACATACTAAAAAGGAAGGCAGAATACCTCATGCTTCATGGCTTAAGCTGTTGTGGTTAGGCAGGACAATTGTTCTCCATGCATGGCTGAATAGAGATTTTAAAAATGAACTTTTAATTTTAAAAGTGGTTGTCCCCACAACCAGTAGAAAAGGGGAAAAGGCCATTTTGGAAGGAACAAGTGCCTAACCATTCCAGGTAGGATGCATGAAGCTTGTTAGTATTGGAGGAATTTCCAACAGCTGAAGTGCCTGGAGCAAAGCCTGAATTTGGGCTGGAAAATGACACTCATTTTAGAAAGATAAAAGGCTGCACAATGTCTGTTTCTGTAAAGCTTTGTCTGGAGGCTGCAGGGCAGAATCACCCTAAAGGCCAGTTTATTCTGCTTTTTCTGTGACAGGTGTGGCATGTCTGTTCTATTTCCCTGAGAAGACAGGAGTTCTGTGAGGGGAGAATTTCTGGAAAGAAAGAATATTCCAAGCCAGTCTAGTGAGAGCCAGTCCATGTCTGGTTTACTCTGGATGAACACAGCAGTTTGTGTCTGATTTCAAGTAATCACAGGAATAAATGGGGGATTTTTAAAAAAGTCTTAATTTACTGAGAAAATAGGGACTATAGGAAGAAGCCTTGTATAATTCTGCAATGTATTGTGGTATATTTTTCCTCGAAGTGCTGGTGAAGCTGTGGATGTTCTGGAGCACAGAGTGTGCTGTTGCTCAGTAGCAGCCTTAGTGGAAGAGATAAAAGACTGGTCTTATGAAGTTGTGATTTGTATAACTATTTAAGACTAGTAATAGCTAAAGAGATAATGCTGAGGGTAGCAATGCATTTGAGAAGAGCCAAGGTTGAATTTGCAGTCTTCCTGTTGATTTGAACAAGCTTAAGAGAGAGATTTCACTTCTGACATAGGACTCATCATTTATCTGTCATAAGAGGTGAATGAGCCATTCAGATGATTGGTTGGCTTAAAATTTGTTAGGATAAAATGATCATCATTCTCTCATCATTATGTTTCAAAAAGCTGAACAGCAGATTCATCAGTAATGATTAAACATTTATATATAGTTTTCTCACATTGCTGCTTTTTTCCCCTTAGCCTTGCAGTTTTCAAGAGACAAAATGTGACAGAGGGAGTGGGAGGATGGAGGCAAATATCCCACTCAGATCCAGTGCTCAGGACCTACAAAGCAAATAGTGGGAATTGAAGTCAGCTGTTAATTTTGTGTTAGATGAAGTCAGTAATTAGATTTGCTTTTTGTTTGGTGTGGTACATTATTGTTAATCCTCATTATTCTGAAATTCTGTGCTCCTGTGAACTTTTTCCCAAAGACAGGCAATTAGAAGGAATTTCAGAGTGAACTTTTATAGAGAAACTGGAAACTTTTGAAGCTTCCTTTTTTTAAACAAAATCTTACCAGGATATTTGCTAGAACATTGTGAAGGTGGTTGTAAAACTAAAGCACTCCTATAAACATAAATGAAGAAAGTCCTGCTGTGTACAGTAAACTGCCTTTGTTGTTGTTAAGTTTCCCACTATTTGGGAGATTGCAGTAATGTACAAATTATCCCTTTTCAATTAAACTCTGGAGTATTTAATGTAAATCTATCTAATGACAATTAATTTACAAAGTGTTTTTTGACACTAATGCCCATATTCTTCAGTTTGAATGGAAATCCTGGAAGCCTGGTATTTAAACACATCAGTGTTACGTGTTTCATTTTCCCCTTTGGTTTTGAGTGTCGGTTTCCATACTCAACCTGATTAAGGTGTGAGAAGAGAGGAGATGAGAAAGATGCAGGATTTTAGCAGTGATCAGTCTCCAGGTATCTGGGGCATCATCATCCTGTTCTGTGGCTCATCCTGTTCTTCCATTCTCCTCCACATTTCTGTTGGTCACTCCTGGAGATCAGGACTGGCTGCTCAGTTGGTGTGACCCAGTATGAGCAGTACAAGATCAGCTGGTAGCCAGTGTAATGCAAGTGATCTCACTTAAACATCCCATTTCTTACCACCTCCTAATGCCTTTTCCTGTGCAATAGGTGTCATATTTTTGTACTTTAACTTCTAAAATTTTAAAGCCAAAGCATGAATACTTTAAGTAATTTGAATGATATCAAACACTGTGTGAATAATAGAGCCAGGTATGCAGCATTCTGCTGCAGATAGTAAAATTACTCAGATCAAAATGCTTTTCGTGGTAGAATCTTTTGATCTTTTGTAACCTTTCTCTGGTCTACAAAATACAGTCACTGATCAATAGTGAATCATCCCAGTGACTGCAGTGCAGAGCTCCACTGTAGGCTGCAAACAAATCTGCCTCCTGTGACAGAATGGGTGAGTGGAACAGATAACCAGCACTGACTGGTACTGGGAAGGTTTGCAGCACAACACAAATGAATTTTTATGAGGCTTTGAACACCTAGTTTATGTAGTTCCACACGTCAGATATTCATTATACTGACTTTATAGTCAACTCTGATCATGTGGAATTTGAATCATTAATTATATGAAAGGGATAATTGGAAGAGTCTGTTGCTTTCCATATTATAGGATTTCCATCCAATATAAATAAAGTTCTCTGCCAAGTGCTGCACTAGTGCAAATCAAGCCTGTCTTCTTTTCAGTCAGAGGAAGGGCAAGGAGAGATAAAGGATATATATTTCCTCCTGTTAAACTACAGCCTTGTGATAATATTATATGTGTTTCTCCTTCGTAGTTTGCTACCTGTCAGAGGAAATAAAGACTGTCATATTTAATAAACTCTGGCTGGGACATCTCACACTATTCTATCAATATGCAAACAGTACCATAATTTCTGGGAATTTGCACTATGCTAAGCATGAATCCAAGGAAGCAAAGAGAGAAAGATGCCAGCAGATTGTGTGGCAGTGCCTGTTACTGTATCTACCAAATCTGGAGGCATTGTACATAACAGTAGAAATAAAACAAAGTTCTGCAGATGTCTCTCACTGGCAGTTAAATAGGGAACTCTGATCTGATTCAGACATCCTGTATATGAAAACTTACAGGCATTTATAGCAATACTCTCAGATTTTCTTTTCATGATCACTTTGGATTCTGTTCCTTTTTTAAACAGAAGCTCATGTGAAGAATTAAGCATGAACAGTGTGAAGCATTTTTTATATCTCCTCCCTCCCACCTGAAGCCTCGAGAGTTTTTCTACCAGAATTATAAATGATCAAGATCTATTTTCAGAATTCTGTTCTGTGCCAGTGTTTTCCTGTGTGATGCTTTGCTTTTGATCGCTCTAAAGCAGGAAAAGAATGAAAGTGGTGTGAGGTTACGAAATTCAGCTTTACCATCAGAAGCATTTTCAACTCTTTGATGTTGACTGTGACATATTTATTCTGTATCACATTAGGCCATCCTAGTTTAGAGCCTCCTTAAAGGACTTTATTCTAGGCATTTCTTATTTCAAAAACTCTTCATCTGAAGGGTTTTATTTCTGGATTCCTCATTGTGGGTCAAAAAAGATGATCAAATACCAAGGAGTTTGTTCATTAAGCTCTTCAGACTAAGATTAGGCTTGGAGACTCAAGATCTATGAATATTTGTTCGAAAAGGAGAATAAGTTGGCAGTAGACAACATAGTTGATTAATCAGATATAAATCTATTAGGGAAAAAATCTGTGGGTATCAGATTTAGATGGTGTATTGTTTATATTGTATATCTCAAAAACTGCATGACTGCATTACTTGAAGTTATTTAATGTACTTCATTTCAACAGTCTACTGAAATAACTCTGTTATTTCTGTTGTGATCCAGGAGTTATTCTGCTGAAATCCTGGAATTCAGTTAATACTTGATTTTTCTGGGCTGCAGTTAAGTGTGCATGTAGAGGAATTTTTGTCAATGATTAGCAAAAATCTTGTCAAATGAGTTCATTTTTCAAACACGATTATTTTTAAAATCCAGTACTCAAATGCTCAGAAGACTGTCTGGTGATAGGTGTTTAGCATGATCAGGATTCAAAAATTTACCCAACATGCTTGAAAATGAGGCTCAGGGTTTTACTCCTCTATGCATGAGCTTAGGACAAAGTTAAAAGAAAAAGAAAAGAAAAAAAAAGCCTCTCATGTTCTTTTAATATAACTACTGCAAATAGAAGGTTTTTCACGTCTGAAGTACTGAAATTGTCAGTCAAATGAGAGGAAAAATGGCCATGGATTTCTCAAATAGCTATGGAAAATGTGAGATGAGAAGGTACTCATTTGGTATGAGACAATTTAAAAATTCCAGATCAGCAAATAAATTAATAAAAAAAGAAAAAATTACAGTGCATATGTTTGTGCTCTTCTATTCCAGAAGGAGCTTTTAGCTTACAGACAGTGTATCCTGAATAATGTCAGGGTAAAGTCTCCTCATGGCTGTCTAGGGACTATAGAAGGGGGAAGGGAAAGAAAAAAAGGAAAAAAAAAAAAAGGAGAAGGTTGTCAAGATCCTTTAAATACAGCATTAGGACAAGAGGTTTGTTGTCAGAACTGTTTAGAGGGGATTAAATTTCGCTTCTGCTGTATACTCCAAAGAGTAGTTTCAGCCTTTTCATCTGGTGTTCTAAGCCTTTAAGCCCAAGTCACTTTAGGCTGACTACTGTGGTACATGACTATTAACTCAAGTAGCTGATTTTGGAATATGGGTATTGCCAGAAGGTAATTTTCTGTGTCTTTATTGTCAGCTGGAGACTGGATAGCTGATGTTGATTAAGGAAAAACAATGAAGTCAGTTGTCCTCAAAAGGATTTATCTTCTTTTTGTCTGAGAAGGGACCTAAAGGAACAAACATCTAAATTGTTGTAGGGAAAGGAAAGGAAATCAGTTTTGACTTCAGAATCTCTTTTTTTTAGAGAAGAGTCAATTGGCTTTAGAGTGGTTGTAGGTGAGAAATAGCAGCAAGAAGTAACTTGCATAGTTTAGATTAAATTTAAGCTGCTTAATCAACATAGATGGCTTGAGCTGTTTTCACTTGTTTTAAAAGATCCTTCTGGAATCCTTTGGACTATTTTTTAAATGATTTTTTTTTTAATTCTAAAACAATATCTGTGGATTTATTGAACAGACACGATTCATTTACATGGCATTAATAAATCTTACAGTAACTTACATCAGCAAAGCCAAATCATGAATGTGTTGTGATGGATTGTTGCACAGTCATGTGCCAGGGTTTATTTTTCATTAACTGCTTGGCTTGCATTTTCCTTACTGTTTTGTTCAAGCAAAACCAGAGTTGTCATAGAGAAGACACATCTGTTGATAACAGAAGAGATTTTGTCTGAATAAAAAATAGAATGACTATTGCAAATTCAGTTTTTAAACAAACTCTAGCAGTTGGATTATTTTTAAAATACTAATGAAGACTTGTGAATTAAAATATATTGTATTTCATTTTAAGAAAATTTAAGTAAATTTACCATATGAACCAGCAAATGAGCCCTGAAGAACAGTAACAGTGTTGGTTTTGTTTCACATGTGGCAGTAACTCCACACTCCCATGTTCTGTGCACCTCAGGAAACAAAGCCTGGGAAGAAGCTGTAAGAAATGGATCTGTGGGAGGATAATAGCCTGGGCCATAGAGAGCAAAATGATCTGTGGGATATTTGAATTCTGGTGCAACGTTCATGGGTGGAGGAAATCTCCCTGCAGGTCTGGGGTCAGGCACTGCTTCTTCTCACACAACTGCTACTTCTGAAGTTCAAGCAGTTTGAGACATTTTCATTTCTCTCAGACAGAAGTGAATGACCTTTCAGATGAGCTGGGTGTTAACACAGCCTGTTATCATGCAAATGAAACATTTGGAAGGAGTCAGCAGCTCCCCATGGTGGGTTGTTTGGTTTCCACTGTCACAAACTGCAGGAACTCAGGTGGTTCCTGTGTCCCACCTTATTTTCATTTCTTTAAACTCAGATATTTTCTCTACTCTGGCTTTATTCTGTGCCGCAGTCTCAGCTGCCATGGCAGTACTGGCAAGTTCCTTGAATTTTAGCAGCTTTTGAAATCGTTCTGCCTTTGTTTTTGCACCATTCCTTCATCTGATGCCAGCTAAGCCAAAACCCCTGGCTGCTGTGGGCATGTGTTCACAAGAGCATCACCAAAGGCTGTGCAGGCACAGCTCTGGGGAGGTCTGACTGTTCCCATCTGATTTAACACAGGGGCTTTTCTCCAGAAGAAATGGAATATAAACCAGGTATAACTTTGTGAATGTTATTGATAGATTGACCTAGGTGAAGGATTAGGTGAGAAAAGCCTATAAAGATTAATGCAAATTTTATTATGACAGAGTTATGTAAATCCTACTATTTTAATTTTTTTTTCTGTTGTACTCTGGCAGCATTTATTGAGTGAATTCAATGATCTTTTAACTCAAGGAGTAGAGATCTCTTTTGAGATTCCATCTTTGAATCATGCTGCTAAAATGGGACTAAGAAAATAATGTCATATTTCATGTTTTAATCTGTGGTTCCTATTATACCTTCAGCCTGTACGTTTTTTGGCTGGGTAAATAAGTTTAACATTTTTCTCTTTATTTCATCTTTTAACAGGCAAAAAAACAATCAGCCTGACTATTCAGTCTGTCACAACTTACAAGACCATTTCTAATGTCATTGGATATCTAAAAGGAGCTGTATTTCCTGGTAAGTGCCCCTTTGTCATTTGTATTGATTATTTGTTCCACAATGGGTGTGCACCACAGCTGGGATCAGGATGCTGTTTTGCCAGATAATTCACTAATACAGAGGAAAGAAAAATACTTTTTTGTACTCATTTTGTGATTTATGACAAGACAGAATATGAGGGTTAAGCAGAGAATGAGCTGAAGGGGACATTGTAGTTACAACAAACATATTTTCACACAAGCAGCAGATGTTGCACATGGACCACAGAGAGTATCAGTAGTTTGTACCAACTAACTGTGCTGTGGTTTTAATTTTAGTATGGTTTTAACATTTGCTGCAGCCTCATTTTGTGTCTCAATCATGCCTTAAGCTAGTTTTATACAATTCTATGAATAATAATTACTTTCTCTGATGATTGAACAATAGGACTCTAAAGTGCAAGTGGCACATAAAGCACAACCCCCCTCTGTCCTCTGATGCTGTACATAAATAATGTCATAATCAGGATATTATAAGATCATTTTGAGATTATTTTGTTAGTGAATTTACCTAAGAGGTGAAGGGTTTCTGCTGTTGTTGGTTACTTAAATAGTGCAAACTATTCCTGGTGAGCAGATGATCATCAAAGCATGATCACACTTGCCTCAATACTTTTTTATTTGGTTATGAAGAAAGAATGAAAATTTATTTACAGTCCCTTAGGAGGTGGGCCAGTCATTTCATATTTTAAGTAATGGAATGAAGGAGATGGAGAAAATTTTACTCCTGTTGATGAAATAACGATTCAGTTTTGTGCATGCAGAACTGTGTATTTCTCACCAGACTTTTTGTTTCTTTGAAGCAACAGAGGAAACAATTAGCACAATGAATTTAATTTCTAGGAAGGATTTAATTTCCTTCATGAATTGGAAGTAACCAGTCTGCTATTATTAATGTTTTGCAAATAGCTGTCATGGAGTTGGAAAGGCAGAAACTGCCATGTTTAGACATTCTGTCTTCTGAATTGTGAAACAGAGGCAAGAAAAATAATAATAAAAACTGTGTTTCAGTTTCTGTTTAACAAGTTTTCTATCTTCTCTATACCTGAACATTTCATCTTATTATTACCTTTTTAATCAGAAACTACTTTTTGGAGGTTTGCCAATATGTGCAGAACTTTAGGAGTGTAAGGATGTATAAATAAGGATGTATAAATCAGTGAAGTCAGCAGCAGTGCCCAGATGGCAACAGTTTGTCCCATGGATGTCTGACTCAACAAGAGCCATAACAACCCTCTTCTAGTGTAGGCACAAGTTAGATGTCTAATGCACTGTAGCATTTTGTACAGAACCAAAGTTAAACCTTTGTTTCTTTCTCTGCTCTTCTGCTTTGAATCTTGCTATTTTCATGTCATTGACTCTCTGTCATTTTGATGGGGTTTTGCTCGTTTCACATACATGAAATATTCACCTTTATGTTCACAGAAGTGCAGAGGGAAGGCAGAATTTCTCTTTAGTGCTTAATGAAAGACTGCAGAGCATCACCAAGGGTGGAATTTATTTCTTTTTGCCTAAAGACCACCCAACACACACATACAGACAAGCACATCTCTGTAATGGTGACCTTAGCTGGCATTTGATCTGAGGAGTAAGAACGAGCATCTGAAGAGTAGCTGAGATGTTAAAATATTTAGGAGTAGATGAAATGTGATAGTTGGTAGCACTTTCAAACCCAAAAAACGTAACACTGATTTTATAGCTCTGTTGGACATGGTTGAAGATGGGATCTATAACAAGCAAAGACAGGATAAGGAGACTCTTTTTAATCATAAATCCCTCTTTTCCAGCCCATCACTAACCTGAACACTCTCCTGCCTTATCATCTCCAAGGGAATCAGATGGGTATTTTTTTCTCTATCTCTAGTTCTTTCTCTTTTTTCTTTTTTTTCTGCCATGTGATTCTAAGAAAGGACAGCTGCTGTCTCTGCAAGCATGCCCATCCTTTCACCTCTGCTTTTCCTGTAGTCATTTGCTTTAGGGTAGATGTGTTTGAGGGAGAGATGTGCAAAAGATGAAGAATTTCAAAGGAAGTACCAGCTGTTATGCTTTGCCCCTGCTCATTCAGCTGGTATCTCCAGCAGTAAGTTGATGCTTGTGGCTCCTTCTCCATCAAAATATCCTGCATTATTTTAATAGGGCCTCTCCTCTCACAGAGTCTGTTCACAGGCTAAACAGAAATGATTATACAGGCAGACATTGATCCTGTCTGATCCCCCCTGTGTTAGAGGCACTCCCTTTAATGACCTAGAGGTGTGTCAGGCCATTCATTTTGGTTCCTGATTCCTGTCATTAAATGAGTTGAAGTTCCTATGTTTTTTCATTGTCAGTGCAACCTATAATTAAGCCTTCCACGGTGCAATGCACAAGTTGCAAAACTATGTGATTTGGATTTCAGTTTGTTACATTAAATTATTATGTAAGTCTGGATTGAAACTTTGTATATCTGTTTTTAGACAGAAATTGTCATTTCCATATCTGCACACCCCCCAAGCAGTCGATTGAAAATATTGTGTTAGAGGCAAATAACAGATCCTCTATTTGTGAAGAATTTCTGATTCCTTATTAAAAAACGTGTTCAAATATTTTACTGAACAATGCTGGTAAAAATCCAGTTTGATAGAGGATGCTTTTATAATCAAAGTGTTCCATTAATACTGTTTCCAGGCAGCAGTCACTGCAAAAGAGATTAAGTAGATATTTTAATTTTATAAGCAAATACAAAATGTGGGCAACTATCTGTTGCTGTATTGTGATCAACTGACAGCAAGTGAATGAGTTCACTTAGCTAAAGAAAGAAAAATGAAACTTTTTGCACTTTTTGGAACCCAAGTGACACTCAGGGTTTGCTGTGGGTCTGGCATCACTGTTCTACACTGTTGATAACTGTTCTTCTGTTGTCTATTGGCATCCTGAAATAGGGACAGAACACCTTTAAAAGTGTAGATTTGGGCCAGAAGACTTTATAAAATATCAGAGCAAAAGCAGTAAGCAATCCTTCACAGAGGGATGTGAATTCATCTCACACAGAAGGTCTGATAGTTTAACAGCTCATTCAGAATAACTCTGCTTCAGTGTGACAGGCCTCAGTCACACCAGTCAGTCATGTCATTTCATGACACATCATCCATTCTGGAGTAAAATAAGGGCTTTTTTTCCCTTGTGAGTGGTATTAGGGTTGTATATAATGCCTTGAGAGATGAAGATTTAATTTTATTTCTCTGGAAAAAAAGTGTGTTTGTTTTTGGGGTTTTTTTTTCAGTTTTTCTCCATGAGTAACCAGAGGAATCTTCTTTATTTCAAGTTGAAACTTCTTGCTTTTCATTCTATAAAAAAGCTTTCTCCCAGCATTAACACAGCTGCTGGGTGTGACTTACCATTTCTGTATCATTCATTATCTCTATCCCTCTGTCATGTCTCCTCTCTAAACCTGCAGTCCAGGTATTTTAATGTCTCCTTCCAGGGAAGGCTAAGTGCTGATCTCTAATCTGCTTGCCAGCTGCTCCACTGCTGTTTCTGCCATGTCTTTTTTGAGATAGGGTGGTGAGCACTGAACACAGTCTTCCAGGTGAGGGAGTACCAATACTCTGTGTGTTTGCTTTATGTTTCCCATTGTACTGCCACACTTTTGGTATTTTTTCCCTCTTTTATTTATTTTTTCTTTTTTTCTTTTTTGATGCTGATGTGTATTTAAGGTCATTTCCTGCTTATTATTTTGGTTTTTTGATTGTCCATATGACCTTGTTTTGGCTGTAAAAATGGTCTATGTCAGATCTATAAGGAGAGAAATAAGCAAACAAGGAAGGCAAGGTCATGGGGATTAATTTAGGAAACTGTATGCATCTATTTATTTACTAGTTGATTTTTAAGTAGTACTCACAGTTTTATGTATAATTGTTTTATGATTGTCTTGCATGTCATCATATACATTTCTGTTGGCAGCTTTGTGTTGCATTAATGACATTACATGCTGCTAATCCAGTTAATTTTTAGGGTTGTTTATAATTCTTTTAATCTGGGGTATGGAGAAAGAAAAAAAAAGCTTTTTGGGGTGTTTTTTTGTTCTTTTTATTTCTCATTTCAGACAGATACGTCATCGTGGGCAGCCACCACAGCAGTTGGAGGGGTTATGGTGGGCCAGGCTGGGCCAGCAGCACTGCTGTCATCACAGCCCTGCTCCAAGCCCTGATGCCAAAGGTGAAGAGGGGATGGAGGCCTGACAGGACCCTGCTCTTCTGCTCCTGGGGAGGGACAGCCCTGGGCAACGTCGGCTCCTACGAGTGGGCTGAGGTAAAACTGCTCTGGGAGCACTCCCTGCAATGAAAGTGTGGAAACAACACGTGGAAATTGTGGCTCATTAGCTGGTCTCTGAGGTCTGGCTGTGCTCATTCATGTGCTACACAGGAAAATCCAGGGAAAACATCTATTGAGGCCATTGCTGGGGATAATGAGGTGGCAGGATGTTGCCATGGCTGTGGAGGCTGCATGTACAGAATCTGGGAGCTGATTTCCCTCCCTAATTCAGCACAGCATTGCCAGGGTTTGACAGAGGGAGGAAAACCTCAAAAAACGACATAAACACAGACAGTCTTGAGGATTTAATGTTTAATAATTTTCCATTGATAGGCTTAGTGTGGGGAGAAGTGAATCAAGAGAGAAAGAAGAGCACCATAATATGGTTTGTATTAATTAAATGCATTAATTGCAGTGTCTCCATGGCTAGTGCTGATTCACTTCTCACAGATTTGTGCTAAGGAGTTGGACACAATCCTGAACAGACAATTCCTTGGGCTCTTACTTTCAGCTGAATGGGAATCAGCTGGCTGAAAGAAAATACCTCAGCAAGTATTGATGATCCTACATGGCTAAAGTAGACTTCAGGTTATAAACTAAAGGAGTTGCTACTCCTTTAGGCAGGGAATTTCATGGCTGCTTTTCCAACTCTAATGGTTCAATGAATTAAAGCAGTAGATAAAATAAAGAGTTAATTGCTTTTTTACCATGCATAAGAAGCAGCCAGCCCTCATTGAAATTTCATACTTCCAACACGATTATTCTTCAGAAACAAGAGGGGGTGAAAAAATCAAATTGAAAAGATCCAGGCTGGAAGCAAAATTTGTTTAGTTCCACTTCAAGTCAGCTTTGCATCAGATGTAATTGTGTTACACCCCTTCTGTTCAATATAAAGAGCCACTTCATGCAAAGAGGAACTCATTACTGAGAAGGCAAAGGGGATCCTTTTAAAAAAAGAGATAATAATTGGAACAGTTTGTACATGCTATTTTTATAGTCTAAAAAATAATAAAATGAAAACACTGGGAAAGTTATGCAATTCAAATCTGAATTTGGTCTCTAAATATGTGAGTCCATTTAGCAGTTGATAATGATTGCTTTTGAAGTTTGTCTTCTGTCAGGAATAAGTTTAAAATGCCATCATATTATTTTGCAGTGGGTGATGTTTTCATTTTTGGCCTTACAAGTGTAGTAATTTTTGATTCCTCCCAGACCTGTGTGTATTTTCTTTAGATGATGTGTGAAATGGAATTATAACTTCTGCTATATAGAGAAACAACACTAAGATATCCTTTGAAGTTCAGAAGAGCATATTGTAAGAAGCAGTAGTTAACTAAAACTGGGGGAATCTCAGAGGATGGAAATGCAGGTGCAGTTTTCCCCTAGAAGCAGCCAAAAGAACAAAACCAGCCTGAATTATAATGATGCATAGGAGTAACCATTTTTCTGCTTGTGTTGTAGGATCTCAGGAGTGTTCTTCAAAGAAATGCTGTGGCCTACATTGGCCTCCATAACCCAGTCACAGGCAACTCAACTTTGCACCCTGTTGCATCCCCTTCTCTTCAGCAGCTGGCAGCAGAGGTCAGAAATAAAATATTTAGGTTATAGTTTACATGGTTAACCTGGCTAAGATCCATTGATGTTAGACAGCAATAGGTGGTTATTTTGTTGAAGAATTTTAACCTCACAAATACACATGAACTATTTTTTTTGGTTTTGTTTTAAAGTAAGCAGGTTAAATTTTATTTTAAAAAATAATAAATGAGAGATTGGAAGGGATAACTTGTGTTACCTGTTTGTTAGACAAAGTCTGACCATACTTGCATGCCCTACAGCTTTTTTACCTCTTGGCAGCTTTAAAGTAACTGATTTGTTATTCTTCAGAACACAGCACATTTTTCTCATCCTAATCAGGTCTTTCCAGACTGTTTCTCAATTTGCATTTCAACCTGTATCCTTACCAGATGTACCATGACACACAGGGAGAGTGTTGCTCTACCACAATAAACCCTGTCTGAAGTGAGTGTGTCAGGTTCAGTGCTCTGCAGTGCCTGTGCTGCTCATCTGGAGTCACAATATTCCACATTGCACTGGGGTAAGGGCACCTTGGCCCTAAACTCATGACCCCATTGCTGATCCTGAGCTTTCTGAAGTTATTACAGTATCTTACATGAATGGGAAATAGTGTAAGGCACATTCTAAATGACAAAACCAGTTTGAAGTGATAAGCATAAAATGGAGTTCAATTTCACTTTCATAAATTATGCTTTTTAGATTTTTTATTTACTGTTAGTTTTTCCAATGAATGCTTATTCTGATGTTTCTTTGACTTGCCTCTGAAGCATTTGGTAATAAACGCTCCTCAAAGCTGCATCTTGAATTAGATGCAGTTTAAGATTGACCTGGCTTTGCAATTGTTAAGTTAGTAAAATGGGATCAATGAATTGCTTCTTATCAATGTCTTAAACTTCTGCTGTTCAGTGTTTAAGTGGTAATTTCCTCATGGAAAGAATCTGATTTATTCTGTGTAAATATTATGAAAAATCTGATGCAACATAGTTTCAGTGAAAAAAAAAAAAGCTTCCCATTTGTAAAAAATTATTTATACTGTTATATATGTGAGTTTCCAGGTGTTATGGATATGTCAATTCAAATTTTATTACCAGTTTTAGCTGTTGTATTTGCAAGAAATCCTATCCTGAAAAGCTGCTAGCCTTTTGCTAACCTAGTGTTGTTGGCAGTTCTATCTCCATTAAAACAAGTATGTGCCATTTAAGGGAGTAAGTTTATTACATTAGGTCCTTGAGCTATTTGGTTTTTTCTCATTTTATTTCTTTGACTCCACACCACAATCCCTGGCAGTGATCTGGAAACTAAATTGTCTGGAGCTTTGCAGCAGTCTCTTTATTATCTGTTTGTCACTTTATTAAGACTCGATTCTTTCATCCCAATAAATGCCATATTAGTATGAGTGTTACATTCATGCCCTCTGTTTTGAAAAAGAGGCAAACTTCTGCTTTATTTCTGTGGTGTTAAAGAATAATTTGTAATTCTTGTAATAGTAGTTGTGTTCTGTTCAGCAGTATGGAAAGAGCCCTCTCAGCAGCCTTGCCTTGCACCTGTTAATTAATAAAATGTGACTAAAACATTTTTTTTAAGTCCCACTAATCACCTTCCATCTCACTCCTGATTCTTTAATTTTGAGAGTGCATCCCTTCTGCATGTTTATCCTAAAGCCCCATTTAAAAAGTAAAGGATAAAATGCCTGTGAGCATTTGATCTGTATGGCTTTCCTTTCTGTAGGATATTATTATTTGTAATTAATATAACTGTCATACAGTTTGTGACATTGAAAAGATTTATAGGAATTATTGCTTCCAAATGCTGGCAGGATTTCTGAATTCATGTCAGATGCATTGACAGTGATGGAGCAGCCCAGCACAGAGCCCTGTTTGTTCCCATGGGTGCTCACAATTTGCCAGGTGTCCAGAAGATTTTCTCTGGAAGACTGATCTGCTTATAAAGAATATTGATATTACTTCCAGTACTTGCCAGGAAGACAGTGTAATTACAGATTACTTGTAGGTTATGACAGTGCAAATGGGGTGAGATGTGGCTTTTTGGAGCTCATCTCATCTTGAGGAAATTGTGAGTCTGTTCCCATGAGATTCTTGCTGCCAGGTTGTAAAGAGCTTAAAAATTCCAGTGAGAGAAAAGGATCATTTTAATTTGTGTGAGCTCTGAATCCAGGTTGGAACAGAAAAGGTGAAACATGAATTTAGAATTAATGCTATCAGTCCATTTTAAAATGACAAGATAGATTAGGCTGTCTTCTTTAGTTAGGTAGAAGTTTCCTGTGATTTGTGACATCCTGCACTGTGCCTTTGGATTCAGTGGTAGAAACCATAATTTAATCCCATTTTTAGACCACAACAAGAGAAACTGTCATGCATTATTTTTCCTTCTGCTGCTAAACAGTGTTGTAACATTGTTTGGAGGTAAGGGAGGCTGAAATCTCACCATCTTTTGGGTTCAGTGCTCACTGTAGTGCTGAAGTTGTGTGTGAAAGAGGGAGGATGTATTCCTAGGGAAAATGAATGCATGGTAGAAAAGCCTACAGAGTGTAAGTGTCAGGATTCTAGGGATAACAAGGAAAAACTGAAGTTTGTCCTGTAAAAGAACTTGGGTAATAATCACACCAAGTGCAGAGCACTCTGTGGATGCTGCAAGGAACATAATTTAAAGAGAACTGTGGGGAAATAGCAAGCTAAGATGAGCCAGTGCACACAGCAGTATTTGCTTTCTGTGCTTTTTTTTTTCCCCTAAAATAACATTTTGGACAGTTGCTAATCACTTCCACAATATTTTCTCCCTTAATTTCTGGGAAAAGTAGGGAAGAAGTTTTAGCTGAAATGTTGTTTGTATGGATATTCTGAACTCAACAATGAAAAGAAGAGTCAGGAAATTCAATAACTTGTCTGCTATGTGAGGTCTGGCAATCAGAGAATAGAATAAGTGCTTGGCTAATTAACAGACCATGTTTCTTAAAGAATGTTCCTTTTATAAAGGGATTATATCTTCATATGAGTTGCAGGTTTCAAAAGGCAGCCACATAAGCAGTCTGCAAATAATAATTTTATATGCCTGTCTGTGGAATTCTGCTTGAAACACCAAATTACTCGAAGAAGCTAATTTAAATATTTGGATTAATTAAGCAAAGAGGAACTCAAACAGTTCTGAGACCTTGACATATTTAATTCAAATCTTTTTTATATAACTAATTAGTGTCCACATTAACAAGAGGGAAGAACTGCCAAGTTATATTTTTGTCTGCTGCTATTTTGCACGGAAAATGATGGTTCATTCTCTTGCTCAGTTGGTGAATCACCATTTGTTGGCAGAGTGTCACTGGGAAATTGGGTTTGTTCAAGGCTGGGATTCATTCTCTGTAAATAAGGCCATTAATGATCTTTTTCTATAATGGACATTATCACAAAGTAAAAAAAAAAAAAGTTATTATGAAACATAAATTCACTGCTGTTGTCTTTGAACTGATTGTGTGGCCATCAGACTCCAGGTCTGCTGTTACTGCTGAGCCCAACAAAACTTGCTGCTCCTGTCTCCCAAGGAAAAGAGTGATTTAAAGCTATTGATGAACGAGTTGATCATTAAAAATGACTGTGCCAAGTATTGTTCCATGCTATTTATCAGCATTTGTTTCTACTAATGGAGTAAAAGGCATAAAACATCTCCACATTTAAAGGTGGTGGTATTGACAGAAAGCTCTTTTTTGTTTATGAAATAAAACCAAGATAAACTTCTGCTTAGATGTTACTATCATCATTTCTTGATTTTTTTTTTTAATCTTACATAATGTCAGCCTTGATTCTCTTCTTCCAGCTTCTATGTGTTTCTTAATTTTTATACTGACAGCACTAATAGTGGATCTCCTGGTGTCATATATCAGTAGTTATAAATAAGAAAAAACATGATTATATGAATTGCTTGTTCTGTAACAGAAGGCTGTTGCTTCCCCTTGAGCTTTCAGTCTTTAGCTATTATCACTTTTAGTGTTAGATTTGATTGCTGGTGTTATATTTGTGTTGAGAGCAAAAGAAAATCTCTTGAGAATCAGAAGTTTATGCTGTGGATATTCAGTAGTGAATTTGATTTGCAGGAAGGTTTTTTGGCATCTTCTAACCACTTTCTCCTTTTGATAAAATGCTTTTTGTCTGCTGTTACATATTTTTTCACTCCTCTTCCAAATTGAATTATTTTAATGTATAAATACTTATTCAGACAGTGAGTAATTTAACCTACTGGTATATTTTGATGTTCTGAAAATACTATTGCTGTTAAACATGGAGAAAAGAGTTTGTTAGCAAGAATAAGGAACCAGTTTTCCAGCTGTGATCTTATGGGAGATGTGGTACAATTCCTTTGTTCCTGATGACTCAAACTTTCTGCTTCCATGTCCTTCCCTGAATGTACAGAGATTTCTAACAGAGGTATAAATGATGTATATTTTCAGAAAAGTTTTCTTTTTTTGAAATGTAAATGTCCACTTTGGTGGCCATTGTGAATGAAACTGAATAATCAGGAACATTTTATTACCTTTAAGTGTAGTACTGGAGAAGGGAAGTAATTCCTTTTCTGCTGCAAAAATGGGGTTTGGTTCAAGGTTTCTGTTATCCAATCCAGTTAATATTATCTCATATAATGAGCTGTACTGTGTCAGGGAATTGTTTTTCCCTTCCAGACACTTTAGCCAGACAACAGTATTAGAAAAATTAACTTCATTTCTGTCTAAATATTCCTTTGTTTAATTTCATCTTGATTATTTCAGTGACTTCAGAACTGACTTTTTCATGATAATAGAACGATTTTTTAGTGGTAGAAAAACCTTTCATGTGGAGAGTTTGAAAGTAAACTTTTAGTTCTTACAAAAGAAGATAGATTGAGAGCTCTGGATATTTTCAAGTTGCTACATAAACAGAAATAATTGAAAAGTTTCTCTTGATGTTTCTTTCATCATTATTAACTATGTTGTTGGATGAAATTAAATTGACTCAATAGGTATAAGCTGTACTACACAAACAGCCTATGGGAAAGAAATGCACATGCAAAATTGAGGTGTATGGCCAAATAACCAGAAAGGAAGAAAGAAAGCACCTTTGAATCAGAATTGATGACAAATTAGTATAAACTGAAATGAGACTTAAATCTGTGTAATGTTGTTTGGTGCACAACAGCTGCAACCATGGGCTTTGGTTCTGCATGTCACAGAACAAGAATCAAATTTACTATTTACTCTTCACTCTGCAGATCCTTTTTGGGAAGCAGAAGCACCTGGGTAGTGAAAAGCATTTGTTTGTTATAAATAAAAAGGTGACCTATTTTCAGCAGTGCCATGTGTATTTAACCTTGCCAAAAGTGTCAGTGGCCTTTCTGAACGTGCTAATCCTCACCTCCTGCAAAGGGGAAGGTTTCAGGTGCTCTTTGACTCACTTCTGCTCCCTCTGCCTCACTGAGCCTTGCAGCTGGGATTGATTGTTCTTTGCAAAGTATGAAGATGTTCATTTTTAAATGATGGACCTCTCTCTTGTGCTGTAAAATTGTGACCTGTTTCATAGGGCACTGACCATGGCACAGAAGTCAGAGGAGTGGGAAGAACTGGAGATCTGTAGAAACCTGGGCAGGTGTGGGATTTTGGGGGGAGTTTTTGGTTTGGATGGGGGATTTTGTTGTTTCTTTGGTTTGGGTGTTTTTTAAAGCTGTTTCTCCCAGGAAGTACCTCTGTAGGATGTTAAGCCAGTAACTGAGGTGAAAATGTTGACCTGAGCCCCAGTGGGTGCAGTGAAGAGTTTGGAATTCCTGCTCATGCTGAGAGATTTTGAGGTTGGAAGTTCTCTTTCAGCATGGACCCTTGTCATGCTTGGAGGACTCTCACGTCTCTTCTAGGGTTCAGGTTTAAAAATCAACTCAAAATTAATGTGATTGGCATGTTTTTGTTACACAAATTTGTCCCCCTCCCTTTAATTTCAGTGTTGTTGCAGTAACAGTTCTAACGTATGAAAATAAAAGCTTAATTTTTTTAAGGCTGTTAATTGAACTTCTGTGTCTCTTGTTTAGGCATACCTATCTAAGAAATACTCAAATTTGGGAAGGAAAAAAAAAGAAATCCCCAGACACCTCACCTGGTTAATGTCAGTCATCAAAAGAAAGAGAAAATCTTAAAATTTTAACCTAGGCATATTTATTGGCAAGAAGTTGGAATTCCTTTGATGAATTCTTTGAAACCAGGTGTGAGGAAAATCATTCCAAATCCATTTAAAGCTGTGATAATTGGAATAATCAAAAGCATAAAATTGAACTGTTCTCAGGTTTGCCTGGCTTGTTCATTCTTCATCTTCACCAGCAGATTCTGGTGATGGTGTCTCGTCCAGTGTAAAAAAAAAAAAATACTAAACAAGCTAGAAGGGAGATTTTTGGGAGACCATAAACAGAGAATGTGAAATTTCAAAAGCAATTTCATGCCAACTGAATATATGTGAAAAATACCAGTATTTTCAAAAATTATTCCTGAGGTTTTACTTAGTAATGTAGTTGAGATGTGTTTTTATTTATGGAGTCAGAGAGCCACAATTCCCACAGTATTCCTCCTGTGTTGAAGTGCACACAGAATGGAACTTCACTGAATAGAACAGAGAAAATTTCACAGCAGATAATCTCAGATGTCAGGAAAAGCCAAAATTCAAGAAATAGTTTTCTTGGAGGTTCTGCAAAAAGCAGCTAAAGGTCACACAGCTCCAACCTTTGTCTCCTGACAGAGCATTGAAAGGGATTTCAAAACCTGTTTTGTAGCCTTCTGTTTTAACACTTTAAATGCTTTCAGTTTTCTTTCAAAAGGAGGTTTAGGAGAGCTGCTGACTTGTCTGCTTTGTAAATAAAAGCATAAAAAATTAAAACAGAAATTCTTTAAGTTGTTTTTTCTTTCAAGTTGGGGATGAGGATGAGAGGAATGGTCATTTTAACTCTGAAAAATAAATCTATAGCAAGTAATAACTTATGAACAAAAGAGAATATAATGTTATAAGGTATAGGCTGACATGATGAGTAGAATACATGAACTCTGTAGCAGTGTAATGTTCTTAATTTTCTGTCTTTCATGCTAATTACAAGACATAATTGCTTTTAAATGCATTACTTTTAAAAAACTTCTCTTGTATGCTGTATTTTATTTCATGCATGTTGTCTGTTGCATTGGACCTGCTTATCAAGCTTTGCATAATGATTAGATTTTTATTTGAAACAATTAGCATTTATTATTTGCAGCTATCAGTCAAAATATTTAATTAACTCCAAACACCACAAAAGTATCATAAATCTTATTTACAAAATATGTTAAAGTAAACCTGTAAAACAGCTTAGTGCCTGTGCAGCTAAAATGGACCTGAATGCTCAGATTTGAGGGTGCTTTGGAACCAATTATATTGGAGTAAACATTTATTTGGGGCTCTGGACAACTGGAAAGGGTGGGGGGAGAATCACATAAAATCTTTTTCTCCCTGTAAATGAATGAATCATTGTTATAAATGAAACAAACATGCAGTTTGCTTGGTTTGGGACTTTTTGGGGTTTTGGTTGTTTTATTTTTTGGGTCTTTTTTATAAAGGAATTGAGAATTTTATTTCACAGATGCCAAATAGGAGTTGTGATGAGGTAGAATGTGCATCCAAATGAATGTGTAAAGCACCTTTAATAACACAAAATCAAAATTTACCAGGGCTTCATGCAGTCATTTGATCCAACTCCTCCCTCTGCTGCCAAAATGAGTTTCTCTGATGTGTTTCAGCTTCCAGTCTACAAGATCATAAAACTTACTCAGATGATCTGTGCTTGACTTCTGTCCCAGTGCCTCTGTCATAATAATTGGGAACTATTTTTACCATTTATTGAAGTCACCACAGTTAAAGAGCAATATTTGTTTTCCCTTTCTTCCCTGGGTAATCTTCATTGTTCTTTGCAGTCACCTTTTTACCTTTTGAACAGAAGCTATCATTGTACACAAAAAAAATCACACACTGTGCACTGAATATCAGCTTCAGAGAATTGATACATCTTCCTCAAACTTAATATGAAATTTGGTGTTTTAAATTAATTGATGTGTCTCAGACAAGCAAGGGAAGTGGATTTTGGATTAGTTTTTGCCATGTGACTGATGTTTTTCAGATTAACTAATAGGAAATAAAAATTGGAGAAGACAATACAGGTAATTTTCTCTGTCTTGCTACATAAATATTAAATTTCTAAGTACAAAAATACTAAATTTTTTAAGTGCACAAAATCTGTAATTGGAAGTTACTAAGGAGCTATGGCATCTTGTCAGGGAAATGGAGAAAAAGGTTGAATTAATTGTGCTGGAAAGTCTCAAGATGTCATAAGGCAACAGAGCCCAGGGTATCCAAAGGGACATCCAGGGAATCTGAGCTGTGGGCTCTGAAATGTGGTGGCCAAGGGTGTTCCAGAAGCTGAAAGAGATAACATTGAATCAGCATTACAAAGGAGAATTGCAATGACCTCTGTAACTGTAGATTGATTAATATTGGTAATAACTCCAAATAAAATGAAGTGATAATTGATTTAAACAGGGTGTAGAAGGAGGGTAATTATTGCCAGTCAGATTTTTTTTTTTTCACAGATCACATCTCTGTGTCATGGAAATAATTTTAATCTTTTGAAAGAATTCCATGTTTATTTTATCAAGATGGCAGCGCAGACTTTTGTGTAACATCTTCAGTGATACTCTGGAAATCACTATAAAAACAGTGGTTTAGGATAGTTATTAATCATGGGTTTCCAATTTACACAAACTGACTGGGATATTTCCAGAGATGTTACATGTCAGTGGAGAGCCAGCTTGGAGTGGAGCTTTCTCTACCAACAGTTTTCAGACAGAAGCACTGAATTCAGTGCAAGTCAACACCTTCATTATTTGTTGGATAGAAACTTGGCACTCACATGAAAACAACTGATCACAGTATAAGAATATTCCCTTTTTTTTAAATAAAAGGATAAAGTAGACAATATAAATGCTGTATTTGGCTTCAAACCCACAACTCTCAATTGTGGCAGAAAGGATGTTATTAAATACATCTGAGTTCTTACATGTGATTTCTTATATAAATACCAACCATGCACAAAGAAACAACCAGGACAAGGAAAATAATTTTCTGGGGTTTCCAGGCTGTTTATAATTTAAAAACATGTGTCTGTGTGTGTTTGTGCAAATGCACACTTGATTTTGTATATATGAATAAAACTACTGAGCTTAGGAAAACTATTCCTACCCATACAATTATTTGCATATGCAATTATAGCAGTGGGGCCAGAGATACAAACTGTGGCAGGTGGAGTGCACAGAGAAAGATTTAATATTGAGGCAAAAATGAGCTCATGTTTATGGGATTCAATAGCTTTAGTCCATTAAAATATATTGGCTTGTGAAGTAAATTTTTTTCCACAGTGCTGACTAGAATCCACACCTTTGAAAATTCATGTAGATGCTGTATTATTTAGTATTCTCAGAAATATATATATATATATGTAGATGTAGCATTCATTAGTCTTCCTTACCAGAGTAAATAGCTTTAGAATGCACTTTACTGGATTTGTCAATTTGTTTGCTCAATTTGTGCACTGCAAACATTTCTCCCTTACAGACTGTGTGTGTTGTTTCAGAAAGTTCAATTTTATTGCCTCAAAATTAACTTTTAAAGATCCAAATTTGGAGGATGAAACCTGAAATACAATGTCATATATATTTTCCTTAAACTGTGCAATAATTAGTAGCTATCAGTTGTCTCTATTATAGAACCCTGCTAATCAGTTCTGAAATAAAATATATTTTCAGGCTTTCTATGATTTGCTTGCTTACTGTGAAAAAGCAGTGACATATACCTGAAACCTTATAATTTAAACTCCTCATTTTCTTACCAAAATTTAAATGTGTTTTTAGTTTTCTGGTACTTGACAGTACATAGAAATTACAATATCCCTGTTCAATGCTATATTTAAGTTTTGGAACTATGTCAGCTAATAATGTTAATTTTCAGAGCACAAAGAAATACATCATTTAGATGTATGATGACTTTTGTTTCTGTGTGTTTCATTAAAAATATTTTTGAAGTTCCTTGAACTAGATCAGATTAAAGGTAAGACAGAATGTTAAACCAGATCCTGGTTAAAAATATTTCATTCAAGTAATTAAAGTTCTCCTAAGCCTTAATATTTCATAGTTCTTGAAACCAAGTTCAAGTCAACTTCTGTGGGAAGCATGAAGTCACTTGACCATATGGCTTTCCCTTCTCTAGGTTTTTCTCTTCTCCTTTCCTCACTGCTATTAGAGGCAATACCAAGGATGCTTTCTTGTGGTTTAAGTAGATAAAAATTGGAAGAATCCAGTCAGGAAAAGAGTATTGTAAGTAGCCCAGTGCTGTAAAAATAAAATCATTTGACATCTTTTGGATGATTTAATTTATCTCGCAGTGGAGCCTGGAGATCTGCATTTGTGGTGCTGACACACTTTAATAAATCTGCTTTGTGATTATCTTCCTGAAAAATTCAATTTCTACAGATACTTGATATCCTGAGTGCAAATGCTGTTATTAGACCATTTGCTCAATTCCCATTGAAGTCAAGGAGAGGGTTTTTATATGAAAAGTGTGATGGTGGTTTATTGACCTTCATGGTCTGTATAGAGTGGTGGGAGTGACTTCCCGTTTCAAAGACTGAAAAATAGGTTTAGTGTGTGGCTTGAAGGGGTGATTTGTTCATGCACAGTTGCTTTTGAGAAGTTTCAGTGTCAGACCAAGGTAAAAGCTTTGTCAGCAGTAAATTTCTGTGGCCTTGTTCCAGGCTGGTGCCATGAGGGAAGATTTGCCATAGTTTACCCATGTGTCAGGAGAGTTCTTCCAAAGAATTACTGATTTTTGGTGTTCTGTGCCATAAAAAAGTTCCTTCCTTTGTGTCTATTGCAACTGAAATTTGGTCCTTGATTACAGTAATAAAGTCAGAGATTTTAATGGCAAATTTCTCCCCCAGTTTAAAAAACCTGACCATTGCACTGGCTATACCATGGTTGTTTGTATCTGTGTTCCCTCTTGGATAATGGGGTCTGTCCTACCTCTGTGTGCATTGTTAGAGGTGTGCAGGATCATTCTGTAGGGTTCCTAGATCCCTTAAAGAGCTGATACAGCATTGGATTTTGGGAATGGGTATGGAGGAGCAGTGAATATGAGGCATGCAATATATTCACTTTTAGGACAAGGATCAATGATTTTCCTTGTATTTTTTCCAAGTGAGTTTATGTTGTGGTCATAAAGAGCAGATTGAAGATCTCAGCACAGTGACACAAACCCCTGCATGGGGAAGGCAGCAGGTTCTGACCTCTGCAGAGCTGATCCATCTGCCTTTCTGGGTCAGCTTCATGGGAAAGCTCATGAGCTGGGCTGATGTGCACGTTGGCAGGTGGTGTTGTCTGGGAAGCAGTGCCAGCAAAGATTTCTGGTACAAGTGCCACAGACCCTGAGTTCTGTGCAGCTCAGAAAGTATGACAGGGAATGTTGATAGCTGGGGAAATGTCAATTAGTTACAAACTGTAGTAAATTAGAGATGTTATAAACTGCAGTATCCATGTTACACCCAGCTGTGGGCCCAGTTTCTAACACTGGCTGCTGGAGTACAAGCACAGATTTTTGCTCTGTGTGTGATGTGCTTTGAGTTTGTTTTATTTTCCAGAAGAAGGCTGGAGTTCTGGGAGAGTCTGAGCCATTTGGTTCCCTGAGTGAGAGGCACAGCTCCCACAGGTGTGTCCTGTGCACACTGAGGGGTAGTGTTGGTAAAAAAACCCCATAAATTCACTGTCATGGTTTGCTTTACCAGGTGAGCCTTAATTCACTTTTTCTGGAAAGTGTGTTGTGGAAGGTTTCTCTCCCAGTTTTTTCTCTTTGTGCTGATGCATTGGAGATGAGTGAGCCAAAATTATGCTGCAAATTTGTGTGACATCCAACCTCCCTGAGAGTGACCTGTTTGGGATACTTAAAAGATCCTGAAATAAAGCTCTTCAAAGAATGGAGTGAGTGTACATAATTGTCCCCTTCAGAGTAATAAGTAACATCTTTCTTCTTTTTTCTCCTGTGGAGAAGCAAGGCTGTGATCTCACTGGCATGAATGATTTAATACCCATTTGGAGGGTTTGAATGATGAGTCCCAAAAATGAGTAGCAGGGCAGAACCTGATCATCACAAACTTAGACTACACCAAAATGGGTCCACAGTCTTTTTAACTCTACATATGACAGAGTGAGAATGCCTGCAGGCATTTAAAATCATTTACAAGCCGCAGCTTGGAGTNTAACTCTACATATGACAGAGTGAGAATTCCTGCAGGCATAAACAAAATATCAACCTTTTGAAAATGAGGCCTTGTTGTCCAATCCTTTTACCCACTTAAGCAGTGCTTTTACATTAGCAGCAAACAACAGCACAAAACATTTGGGGAAGTCATGCAGTTCTTATCAAGTCCCAGATGATTAGTGTTTTGTACTAGACCCAATTAATTTGCATTTTATTAAACCCATGTTTCCCAGTATCTCAGTATATATGTAACAACTAATACTAACCAGGGTTCCTGCTACTGAACAACAGCAAGAAAAAGCTTTTAATACAGTATTTTGTGGGTTGTCCATCATAATGGAATACAATTTTAAGCAGTTTCCTCAAATTTACCATCAATTTTTTTAACTCAGTAAATAGTGAGGCTGAGCCTGTGGTTATGGAAATTCAGTTTTAAAGTCACTTTACCCAAAGTGTTGGAGAGTTTGTCTTTTCCTGTGTTGATAAAGAAATATGGAAGAAGTTCTAATGCAGTATTTTCTGGGATAAGTGCAGACTTTGGAGAAACACAACCACCAAAAGTGTCTGCAACAGTTTCTCCATTTTTTTTTAAACTTTACATTTTTAAGGTACCGAGATACTTGGAACTGCTGATGGCATTCCCACTGCAGTCTTGCCACTTATATAATTCATGCTATGTAATTTTAGCTTTAAATATTTGATTGCTCTGAAATTCTCTTATCAAATGGGAACATACTTGCTTCATTTTTACCTTCCTTTAAAAAGCCATTAAAATTCCCAGCAGTTTGTACTGAGTGTTGGCTGCAGGTACATCTGACTCAATGAGGCATGGGACTTTCAATTTTGTTATAGGAAGGATAAATGTAATTCAGAATCATGTAACAAGCATCAGGAATCAGAGAAAGACTGTCAGTAGATAAAGTTAAATGTAGAAAAAGTGCAGGATAGAAAATTAAATTTACACTATATAATTTTTTACTACCTTGCTTTTGTACTTCCTATCAGTTTGATGTAAATTTTGCCTCTAAAATGTGATTTAGTCCTGTGAGATACCATTTATTATAAAGACTTTACACTGATAGTCATGTTTTTTTAAAATATAAGACAAATATTTAAAAGTATGCAAATACTGCTTAACAGAAACCAAAGCCTTGAACAAGAATTACAGGATTAAGTTTGTCTCATGCTTTCTAGCTGTAAACAAAATAAAAAATAACTCCACTTTGCAAAGTAGTACGACATACAAGAATATATTTGAATATTTTGTTCCAAGCATAGATATTTTTCCATGCTTGGTTTTATAACCACTGGCATTGTAATTTCCCATTTTTCAGGTAGTCACCATTGAAATGCAAAAATTGCTTCACACACTTTTGAAAGGCGGTTTTATTTTTGGCAGCTTGTGCTGCTCAGGTAAACTGACATTTCCTTGGTTCAGTAGAAATCTGAATACAATATCAAAACTAGGACTTGGTTCTTGGTCTGACCTGGCTTTTGAAGGTATTGTGTTTGTCACCATTTTTCTTCTTCACCTCTGGGTGAAAAAGGCCTTCTCTGTCATGCAAAATACCTGAAGGCTTATTGAAAGAACAAGTGTTTTAAAGCCATTAGGTTTATCTAAAAAGCAAGGGTTTTTTTTTCTTTTTGGTAAAAATGCAGTTTTATCTTCCTGCAGAGCCTAAAGAACTGTGTCCTCTTGTCATTTCCAGGTGTGGTGCTTTTGTGTATGAAAACACAGAGTACTTTGGAGGTGGGGAGATTGGAAGTGTCTATTGGTGATCCCTGGGGCTGTAGTGATCTGTTTGAGGATCACCTGCACTGTCCATGAGTATCAGAGGGATTCAGATGATGCTGAATTCCCTGTCCCTGATGACTTTCCATAAACACAATTCTTGAGGGAGTTGTTTTTCCTCTGGTGACAAGTTCCTCTCAATGGAACGTGTGCCAGGAACGTCTCTCACTTTACTGTGGTAGTCCTGAAGAACCCAAACTGGGGGTAGTTTCTGAGATTTAAATTTCTCTTTTCTGTGACTGATTTTGCAGTGCTACAAAATTACACCAGAGTCCTCATGTTGCCCATAAGGGTTATTAAATAATGTTAAGATTTTAGATATTCCCAGTAAGGCTTCATACATGTTTAAATGAAAATANGCAGTGCTACAAAATTACACCAGATTCCTCATGTTGCCCATTAAAGTTATTAAGATGTTAATAATGTTATTAAATTTATAAATTTAAAATTATAAATTTATAAAGGTTATTAATGTTAAGATTTTAGATATTTCCAGTAAGGCTTCATATGTGTTTAAATGAAAATATGTAGGGGGAAGGAAAAACTGCTAAGAAAATAAGGAACCAACATTTTATTAATTTTAATGAATTATTTTAATCTTAATATAACATTAATTAAATGCAGCAAGTTAGTCACTCTACCTCATAAGATTTCTTGGTGTAGCTTTAATCAGGTAATCAAATGATTGCATTGTATAAATAGGCAAATACATCACCTCAGTGGTGTGTAACATTCAGGCTATTTAAACCACAACTACTCTCCCTCCATAGCATATTAATTATCACCAGCACATTGAGATTTTCTTTCCTTACACAGGTAAAGAATGAGTGAATATAATTTAGAATTATTTTTCTGTACATACTGTGAATCATGTCAGTTCAGTAAGGCTCAAAATTGGGGAAATGCTCTGCATTTAGGGTTTATGCAGTTGTTTTTCTCCATGATGTGGAGCAAGACACAAATGTTAGGTACCTTGCTTGCCTTTAGTTGGTTTGAAAAGCACTTTGAGGTCTATAAGTCTAAAAATGCCGTATTAAATCTCCCTAATAATTTCATGAAGAGGTGAATAGCTCTAATAGCAATATAAATGATCAATCAATAAAGACAGAGCAGAACAGGACAGTGATAGCCAAACCTGATAGTCAGCTGGGAGAAAACAGAGGAGTCTGTTTGCCATGGAATTAGTGCAATTCCTGGGAACTCCATGGAGGTTTTTTTGGCAGTCATCTATTAATATCTTTTTAAGAACCATTGAGCCTTCTGCCTCTAATGATCTGTTTGCCAGAGTCTAGCAGATGTTTATAGATGAGAGACACAGACCTGGGAATCCTCTGCTGTGCAGCTTCTCTGGCCTTTACTACCTGTTGTTAATTTACATGTTGACAGTTATAAAGATGCCAATCTCTTGCTTTCTGTATTTTTACAAGGTCTGTGATGAATTCAATAGATCTTCTGACTGTGAATCTTTAGACAATTATGCTTCATCTAGATGATCTCTTATACCTCAGGTCCTTAATTGCACCAGTCCCTGACACAGGTGGTGATTCAGCTCAGAAATAGAGATTGATTATTCATGAAGAATGAGCTTCCTTGTTGTAGTTCTGAAGCTGGGATCACTGACATACTGTAAGAATAACTGTTGAAAGCTCCTTAGATGTTTTAATGCATTTCAAAAGCTGGTAATGTTTTAAGTTAAACTGGAGCCAAGTAAAGAAAAGTAGTAACCAGAACTAAGGAATAAGATCTGCAGTGAAGTCCCATTGATTAGACTTCAGATGTGTCCGAGCTATTTAAGGACATTAACTCAAATTAAATTTATTAATCTGGCCATATGGTGCTCTTAATTTTCTCAAATTTCTAGCATAAACTCGTAAGATGACACTAAAACCCAAAATGAGCTCCAGCAAAATAAAATTCTTCAATTGAGAATAGTGTGTGAATCCTTGCACTGACACAAAACAGTATTAATTTTTTAAATTAATTTTATTAGTTTTATTAATTGTAGAGCATTTAAGTCCATTAGTCTGGGGAAACATCTCTTTTGTTTCATGAATGCAAAGCACACTATATGAACTTTGCAGTTGTTACTGAGGAGTTGAAGAATGCTGGTCTTGTGGAGTTTGCAGAACAATAAAAACAGATTGGAAGAGCCCAGCATCTTGCATGTACAGCATTCTCCTCTACTGCTGCTGGGTTCAATATTTATTGCTGGGCTTGTGTGTCAGAGCAGTGCAAGTGGAGTGAAGCAGTTAAACTCTTAAAATGCTGTACTATTGAATTGAACATTGCTGTCATAAAAATATTAATCCTATACCATCAATGATGGTGATAAAAACCCTAAAACCACCATCTTTTATAGCAGTCTTAACCAAAGCTGTAAACATTTCATATATAAACTTCCATGCATAAGAAAAACTAAATTTCATGGTTGCTGTAGGAAGACATCTCTTCAGCTCCTGGTAGGCTGGTGGAAATGGGGGTTGGTGGGTGTTCAGAATTAACTGTCAAAAGGTGTATTTCACAATTTCACATCATTCAGTGAGCATTTAAACATTAAAGGAAGAACAGGCCACTCATTAATGAAACTTGACCAGCTGTGGTGGGCAGTGTGAAATGAGGAGAGTTTGGTGTATGCTGCAGTGAGGAGCACTGGGTGATCCTGAAATGCCTTGTGTGTGATTCCTGGAAGGAGCAGTGGATCTTGTACACAGATAAATGCATAAAATCATCAATCTGGCTTTTTGCCTGGATGTGTGCTCTGCAGACTGTAGGAGATATGAGTGTGGTTATTAAAAACACCTTTTCCAATGAGTTTGTTGTTTGAGTTTCTGCCATTTCTGTTAGAACTTTCTGGACAACTGTGAATGTATGTAAGAATGGCAGGAGCAGAAATGCTTAGCATAAAAAAAAAGGAGTGATACAACCACCTTTCAAAATTACTTATGAAATGGAAGCTATTTCTTGAAGGTATTTTAAAATAGTTCTCTGTGAGACTCTGCAGGCTTTATTTAAACTGTGTAATATGCAATTGCATTCTTCATAGCACTGAAATGAAACTGTGAAGCAATAATTATGCTAATTTTGAAATGGGAAAATACCAAGATCTGTCTCTGTCTAACATTTTCCTGATAACCTCGGATATTTAATATACAGAATTTGCTGTATTTTTGTGTTAAAGTAGAACCAATCTTAGGCTATTCTTTTAGAAAGCCTGTAATTTTGTAGGTAGAGGTGAGGAAATTACGTTGTATTACATAAACTGTTAGCTAAATGCAAATAATCATCAGTACTTGCTAATATTCTTGAAAAGAAACCTAAGGAGCTTATTTGCTGTAATAAATGTTGAAAGCCCTTATGCCTACTGTTTATTAAGTGTTTAATTACCTGATAGATATAAAAGCTACACAAGTATGTAGCACTCAGTCTGGGCCTGATTTCCAGTTTCCATATTTATTACAGTTCTGTTGCTAAGATTTCACCATTAAATACTTACATGAAAGAAATACAAAGATTTCACTGACTAGAATTGGTTTCAGAAACCTGCACAGGAAATGTGTGTTACTCACACAGAAGATGTGTGTTACATATCTTTAGCCTTTTAATTCTGGGGTTTTTTTTTCTTAAGCCCTACTTTGCAACTGTGGGAAATTCTTTATATTGCCAGCATTTCACAGACACATCACAGATGGAATATGATAATCTCATTCAGCTTTTTGTTGTGGCAGAGCATGCTATTAACTGAATAAAGAACTGAGCCAATAAAAGATCTCAAAATCTTCCAAAAGGCACCATGGTGCCTTCTAATCTGCTGGCCAGCATGAGACATTTCATGTGCCTTAATTCTTCTCTTGCCATCTCAGTTAGACAAGAATTTCCTTGTCCTCTGAAAGACTCAGCCATGATAAAGCAAAACTTCACTCTCTGCTGTGTTGAAGGTGCTTCAACCCAAAGAATGCTGTTTAAATGAGATACTGCTACAAGTCTTCAAGAGTCTGACTGCAAATAATTGAGCTTTGATTTGTGTTTGTTTTTTTCAGAGCCAGAGCTTCAACTGTGTGGAAAATGCGAAATGTGCAGGATCCAATGTGAGTTCTGTGCAGATTCAGGGAGATTCCCATTATTTCATCAACCACCTCGGAGTACCTGCCACGCAGTTTTCCTATGAGGACATCAAAGCATCAGAGGTAGTTATCACTAAAAATGGACAAACTGAAAGTAGCAGGAAGATAGAATTATGTTTTCTCAGGTTATATCCTGTTGTACTGGAAATTTATCTGCTCTAAGTGCATTTTTTTAGGTTTTCAGAGGATTACCACAGAGCTTCAAAGTGACTGGTTTTGTAGGGATATGATATTCAAAGAAACAGATACACATTGGAGGATGTTATGTTAAAAATGTTAAAATTGCTGATAGTTTTATAGGCTACATGTTATCTAACCCAACTTTTCAGATTCTTTTCAACACAGAGGAAGCAGATATTGATGTGTACTTTTTTACTGCACAGTAGGATGTGACAACCTTCAAAATGAACTCTATATCCATTTTCATACCATAAGAAAAATAAGATTCTCTGGGATAACCATTGCTGGGAAAGATCTGTGTGCTTGATTGGAGTCTTCCTGACACCATAGAGTTTTTTTTTCCAGTCCATCATTCTCTGCTAGCTAGGTGGAAGGAAGAGGCATTTTCTGCTGTTTGGAGTTCAGGTTGGATTTAGACACAAATAAATTGTTAGGAGGGTTTGTCTTTCCTCCACCTTCACTGCTGTAGGTTATTTGCAGCTCAAACTCCCCCTTAGTTGGTCAGCTGAGGATCAGGAAGCCTGGCCTTAGCTGTTTCAAGACACAGTAGGCAGGAGATGTGTATTTTCATGCAAATGTAACAATGCATGAAGTTCTTACTCTCCTCATTTCTCTTTCTTCTCTTCCCTGTGCTCATCTCACATCTTTCCAAGCTGAGGAGCAAAGCTGAGGCTGGGTAGAGCTGGGTTTCCTGACACTGCATGCTGATATGATTTTCTTTCACCTATGCCAAACAAAGCAGGGATGTGCCAGATAGGGAGCGTGTGCTGTCGTGTTGTGCAGATTAAAAAAGATTAAGTCAAGAATTTATATCAATAAGGAGACTTCTGTTTCTAAACATCATGGTACCTATCAGGCAGAGTTTTCTATTTCAGATTAAACACAAGGTAAAAGGCTTAAGGAAAATCTGAAGGCAGAAGATGTGTGAGTGCAATGTTTATGGAAGGCTTGGGGTCCAGAGGAATTTTCTGTTGTCCACAAAAGCTGTTCCACATAGTTCTCATTCAAGATCTGTGTATATACAATCTATAGAGTATGAGAAAGAATCTGCAAAGTTCAGTATATCAAAATAATAAGTATTTCCCAGCAACATTTACAATATAAACACTGAAGGTTACCTTAGTTATTTGAATCCAAGTTATTCTTCATGTCCAGTTAACCTTGTAAATGTGCATTTTTGTCTCTAAGAATGACTTGCCAATTTAATTTAAATAATAAAAGACAATATTTCTATATTTGCTTAAACATGACACTCTAAACTTGGTTCTTTTTAAAAAATTCAGTTTTTGTCCTTCTTGAAAAATAATTTCCTAAAAGTAAACTTGGTAAATGTAATCTGCAGTCTTGAAGTAGACATACTGCACTTCTCAGGCTGTAGGAGACCTTGACCCCATGAGATCTGTTTTATGTGAGAAATAAATCTGCTGGGCAAAATGTGTAAATCTCTCTTGGCAAGAGGATGGAATTTTCCCCTAAAAGTGAGGTTACACACAATGATTAAATTTGGATTATTTGCTGTATCTTTGTTATTTATTGTAGGGGTTGTTAACAGTCCTCCAGAAGATAAGCTCATTGTCTCTCCTGTGTTCTATCAAACAAGCAATCTGTTATCCTTTTCTGTTTATTGCCATTGTTTATTGTGGATTCTGTTTATTGACAGATATTATAAGGCAGAAGAATTACTCTGTGCTGACAGCCACATTAATAAACGTTGTAGGAATTTCTGCTAGGCAGGTTGGGGGCTGATAAAAATCTGTTGGTTTGCAGGGAGGGATTTTTGCTTGTTTCCATCCAGTTTTTTTAACTATGCCTCAGCTTTGTCAGCTTCTCTGCAGGACAAGATTTGAGCCAACAGGTTCAGAATTGGACTGTTTTGATGTGCTTTTGTAGGCTATCATTTCACTAGTTCAGCTTCCTCTTCTCTCCCTTCCACTGCTGTGACCTGCTCAGGAATCACCCTTCCTTTGGAATATACAGCAGGTGTTTATTTTACCCACCTGTCAGCCAGCATGCAGTGTCAGGTAAAACTGATTCTGTTCCACAGCTGAGAAAAAATAAAACTGGTTTAGAGTTAAAAATCCCAAGAGCCATGACTGTATTCTTCCCCCAGAGCAGCAGCTCCAGGTCAGCTTTAGAAATGCATTTGTGGCACAGCCGGAGCGATGCCGGTCTGCAGAGAGGAGGTTGTAAAAGCCTTTCATTGACAGGAACCTGAGGAGTAAATACGAGGAAATAAAAGTTGTAAGAGGAAACATTCAGGCCAGAAGAAGAGTAAGTAAAACTGTCTGCCTTGGAATTACGCAATACAGTGAGCCACAGCCTCGGGGAGGTTAAATCTGCCTGGCAAGTGCCCATGGTCTGGTCTGTGAGCCAGGAAAGTGCATCCTCAGAATTCAGCCTCTGCTGTAAAAGGGCACTGGGTGGAATGCAGCTCATTTATTCACCAGCAGAAAGCATGCAGAATCTTAGTCTCAAAGTAAGTAAACTTGGAAGAATTTCTCAAGTGGGAAAAGAAACATCACATTGCCCCAATTTCCAAGGATTCTCTTGCAGTTGCTGAAGAAAGCCTTCTTCTCCTCCTTACCTCTGGTCCACTGGCTTTTCTTCCACAGGAGGGTCAAATCCTGATTTGTAATGTGTTAGATGTCAAACTGATCAGATTTTCCTAAAATTGCTGATTATTTTGCTTTCAGCAGGATTTGTGCTATTCAAGATAATGATTAGTGTGCATCCAGGTGACTCTGTAGAGTCTCCAGAGGGAATCCTAAATGTTTATTTCAAAACAGTTTCTCTGCTACTGAAAGCCATGATTAGTCTATTAGTGTTAGAAACATTCAGTTAGCTCTACAGCAACAAGGAAGAGTAGCATAAACTAAGAGAACTGTTAAATCTAAGATTTGTCTTAATCACTCTCTGTACTGCATAAAAGCTGGATATGAGGCAAATAACTCAACTGTGTGAGCATTAGTACATCAGAAATAACAACATGGAACTTGTTGATTCTGATTTTTTTCCCATATGTGGACTATCTCTGTACTCTTGAAAATACTAGTCCTGTTTGTATAGCAGCCCTATCACTTACAGCTCACCTTGTTTCTCATACTTCTCTTAATTTTATCATATTCAGCTAAGATTTGCATTGTTTTTCTTTTTGTATGAGCATCATCTCTGTAATTTTCTGTGCTTAATTTTCCTCTTCCTAGGTGTACCTTAAAGTGTGGTTGGCTCTGCTAAGACTCAACATTCTGATGGCCTTTTGCCTTTCATGAAAGGGGACAGGGAAAATGAGTTTTTAAAAGATCTGTGTTTGGGTAGTACTGGGGTTCTGCCCTGAAGGGAAAAGGTCCAACCCCCTAGTTACAAGTTAATTTCTTCTGATGACTTCTTTCACAGCACAGTTGATAGCACAGCTGCTGAAGTCCTGGAGCACAAATAATCACAGAGACTGAGAAAAAGAGCCTTGCTGTGGCTGCCTAATGCTTGGGTAGTGGGGAAAATATAAACTGGGTTTCCCATGGTTTCAGCCAGAGATTTGATTGTTTCTTCAGCATTGTAACTCAAACATCACTGAACTGTTCAGGATTTGGAGCCCCATCACTTGCCAACTTGAGCTGCTACAGGTGTATTTTGGGCTTTTTTTCAAGATGGAAATTGATTGACTGTTACCATCCATTTCTGTGTCATTGCAGTCCACAGTTTCATGAGGTAACAATTTTTCTAAATTATAGTTGGATGATTTCCTATGTTATCTGCATATTATTCATCCTTCTCAGTACATCCTGTTCCAGAATGATTTCTCTCTGATAACACAGAATCTTTAATTCCCTCTGTAGGTTACATCAACATTAGCATTATCACTTTGTTTGAGGGAAAAAAGCTGCTGCACATGCACATTATTAAAAGAAAAACAAACCACTTACTCTTTTTTGTTGTTGTTATTTAGTGATGGACACACAATCATCATGAAACATTTCATAGTAGATGTCCACGTTTGGCTATGCAGGACTCACAGAACATTTACTTTTACACCTAGATCATAAAAGTTGTTTTCCGTATCTTCACTCAAACTTAAGTACAGGCAAGAAGTATAAAAATTACCTGTCACATTATTCACAGGCGAGACCAAGGCAGTGTAACACCATGGGCCACTAAGCTAATTTAGAAGAAAAATGAAAAGAGGTTTCTTTATAGAAGGCATTTGTATGTAATATATGTAGAAGAGTTTAGAATTTTGACAGTTTGAGATTGTATCCTCTTTAGAGAGAATGCATAATGATTTTTATTTCTGTTGAAATATGCATAACTTTCTGAAGGTAACTTTCAATTTTCATTAGGGTCCTTAGAAGTGATTTTCACCTACACTGGTGTAAAACAGAGGGCACTAAATCTTAACCCTTCAGTGAATGTGGCTTCTCAGTTGTTTTTACCATCAGCCTCTGCATCCTCCCTCCCACCCTGTCCTGCCCTCTTTTCTTCCTTTTTATCCCTCATTGGGGAAACTTCCTGCAGTGTCTTGATTTCAGTATTTACCTGCTTAGACTGACACAACCTGCACTTCTCTCAAAAGAACTCCAAAGCTTTCCAAGATTTCTTTGTTAAGAGAAAAGAAACAGAGGAACTGTCCTTGATGGGGAGAACTTAGGGTCTGGTTTACAAAAGAATAATTCTGGTGTTGCAAGTTGCTTTTGCTCTTTGATGTGCTTATGCTGGTGTAGAGGGAGGGCTCAGCAGCTCAGAGTGCTCTTCAGTGCATCTGCCTGAGATCTGTTCTAAAATGAACAGGAAACTGGTGTTTGAACCCCAAACACATTTCGTTTTTAAATGCATCTATATATATGATCAGTGTGGCTTTGGGGAAAGAAACAAAGTCTGTGGGATGGTTTCATCTCCACAAATACAACCTTGTACCTGTGTGTGCACCTTGAAAGCAAACCTGAGTGGTGTGAGCTGCTTTATTGAGAGCTGGTTTTGTGTCAGTTCCAGTGCATAAAGTCAATCCACTTTTATGTTCTGAAGTTCTGGAGCTCTATATTCTTAATGCAGTTCTCTCACCATCATAAATCACAGAATTCATCTCATCGTTGCTCCATATCCAGATGATTTTCTCCTTTACTTCTGGTGTGTCCTGCAGTCCCTTTCCAGCCAGGAAAGAGTTGGTACAGCCCTGTACATAGTCTTGAGATTTCTGACTGGCTGCTTGGATTATCTACAGCTGACCAGGCCCTGCTGGTAAATGTTCTGCTGTTTATCTTACATTATTATTTATGTCATCCTTGATTAAGTGTCGCCCAGTACCAAATAATTTATCATAGCCAAGAATATTTATCAAGAAGTTCCATTAGAAGCATCATTTTGTTGGAGGGATTGGGGTAGACCATATGCAGAGACATGATGTGCTTAATTCAGCCTCAACAGAGAACTTAAGGGCCTGTGGCATTTGTGTGAATGTCCTTGGAAGGATTTAGCACTGGTTGTCTGAGTGTGAAATTCCAGGGAGATCCTTACCCCAAGCAGAAGCCATGTTTCTCCTCTTGCATCTGGACTAGGAGGGAGTTTGTATAATAGCACTGTGTTGCTGTGATGATCTGTGGTTTGGTAGCTTTTCCATCTCCAAATACAGCTCTGCATGGCTCCCCTCATTCCCTGGTTCACTTCTCTTTTCTCCCTGATACATGTTAAATTTTTTAAGGAAATACCACAGCTGGTAGTTGCCCATGGGGAGTTACTGGGGATGTTTCATGCCTGTGTGAAAGAATCAAAGCACCAGTGTGCTTTAGTATACCACAAAGTCTTTGCAGAGGAGCAAATGTGCATCAGCCTCAGGACTGTTGCTTGGGAACCCAGGATTCCCTTTTCTGAGCTGCCTCTGGAGAGTTTGATGCTGTTGCACTCGCTGCTGAGAGAGTTTATTAACTGTGAACTTCTTGGGCAACAAGGTGTAGCAGTGGGAGTTGGTTGTGTCAGGGTGAAGAGAGAGCTTTCATTTGTGTTTGTGGACAAGCAGTGAACTGCCAGTGTGTGACCAGGAGCAGCTCCAGGAGTCCCCAGCAGGTTGCCTTGGGACTACCTGTGGGTGCAAACCACAGCTGCCTTTCTGACCCAGGGATTATGCTGTCTTTAGAACAGCTGTGCTTTTCTTTATTCAGACTGATTTTTTTTCCTGACCAATGTGTTTTTTCTGTCTCTGGCATAAATTAGTGTTTTCTAATTTCTCAGGTCAGTCCGGGGTGAGTGTAGTACTCACCAATAATTCATTAATTCATTAGTCCATCTGTTCATTTGGACGCTAATTGAGCAGAATTTGGTGGTGAGAGCACGGTGAAATTGTTAAGGTTAATGACTCGGTGTTTTACAAGACAAAATGTATTTGATGTTCAATTGATTGCTTGAGTTGTTTTATTGAATAATATGAATATTTAGCTCCTTCATTTCATGGAAGAGCATCTTTGTTATTGCACTAATGCTGGTGAAACTGATGACATCCTCATCAGTTTGGATACACTATTCTGCTCCAAAAATTTCTGTCTGGCCTCACAAATCCTTGTGATTTGATGTCCCAAACATCACACAGTGCATCCAGAAGGGTGAAAAGCTTTATATAAACTTGCCTTATGGTATCAGAATCACACAGCTTCTTTAGCATTCATTCACACTGCATGAGTACATGTTGTTCCTGTGAGCTCTGTCCTTGCAGATTTTCTCAGAGGCTCCTCAGTGTCTTTGGAATTGACTGAGGATTGTTGGAAGTCAATGGAAAAAAGACAGCCTGGGAGTTAGCAGGATCAATGGGATATGGGAAAATGTGAAAAATTTGTTTAGACGCCAATTAATTGCTTCTGTTTGAAGCATTTAGTTACTGAAAATATGTATTATCTAAGGACAGATGTCAATGAATTCTCTGTTCTTCCCAGAGAATTAAATGGCCTGTTGCATTCATGGTAAATTTTACCACTGTCCTTCTGAGTGGCTGAATTCTACTGACCATTTAAAAATCCTCTGGTAGAATATCTGGAATAAGTATCAAAACTCATTTTGTGCCAATAGATATTAGTAGTGTGGCACTCAGTTTTGTCTTTTTTGGGGAAAAAAATTAAGATCACTGTACAACCAGAGAGCTGTGGTTTGGGCCAGTGATGCATTCTTACTGATAAAATTTGCACTATTTGATATATCTGATCATGGACATTGAAGAAAGGCTTCTGATAAATAAATATTGTCTTGAAGACATTATTATTCTTTCTTAGCAAAAAACAGTTTTTATTCTTACTGCAAGGTGGTGAGCCTCCCACCTCCACAACATCTGTCTCGTGCCTAACATTACTCTCTTCATTCAGTGTAATTTTTTTGTTTTGTTTGAGCAGTAAAAATAAAAGCAGGAAATAAAAGCATTGATAATATTTGATTGTGACAGACATTGTCACTGGGATTCATGACTTCCAGCAGGACCTCCTTTGGGTGATTGTAGTTCTTCCTCGAGCTTTGTTTCTGCATCATTTGAACGTTCGCAACTGATCATAAAATGTTACAAAATGTTCTTGCACCCTTCACACAACACATCCAACAGAAGCTGTTCTCTCTTAGATGTACTGAATCTTACTGAGCCTCCTGTTTGTAAGTTCTGAAACTTTGGGAAGATCCTTTGTCAGCTTCCAGATTTCTGACTTGGGCCACTCCTACCTAAACTGCTGATTCTGCTTTCAGTGTAAAAAGCACCAAGGGAAAACTGCAGAGGAATAAAGCCAGGCAAGTTTCCTGACATCCTCTAAGTTGCTTTCTTTGTGCTGCAGTCTGTGGATTTATAGCTTTACAGTGATTATTTCAATTCACTTACTAACATAAGGAAGAAAACATTAAATTAAAAGAGACAAGAGAAATGTGCTTATATTCTTTTCCTTATGACTCTTGGCTGGAGTTTTTCTGGCTGCAGTTGAGTTGAATCATAAAATAACTTGTGCAGCAGTGATTCCAATTCTGCCTCTCCTGTATTCTGTGAACTCTTGTTTGGCAGGCCTTGCTCATTTTGTCCAGTATTGGGTGGCATTGCAAGGTCCCTGCACATCTTTACCAGAATATTCACACAGAAAATAGATGTGCTTTTGTTTCTTTTCTAAGAGTTCTTCAGTAAACTGAAATGGTGAAAATACAGAAGAAAAGACTCTTGTCAGACACTCCTGACAACCCCATTTTCCAGAGTAGGGGCATTCTTATTTTGAGGACACGTGTTAGGCTGTGGCAATTGCAGAGCTTTGCTTTATAAAAATAATTTTATGTCTTTTGCATTAGTGAAACAAACTTTTACTTCCTTTTATAATCCTTTGTGGATTTGGGAGGTGATATTTAATTAGATATCTAGAGCATTTGCTAGAAAGAGTAAAGCCAGCCCTGGTGAGATGGAGAGGCAGTAAATCTCTTCTGCAATGTATTTGCAGCCCTATGGGCTGTTCTTGGTGACAAATCCTATATCCTGCTATTATTTCATCAATTCAGTTTCACCCACACTTTAGAGAAGCAGATTTTGGCTTCAGTCTGTTCTGTTCTACATAATCCACTTTTTAGTAAATCTGCTTCAGTCTGCAGTGCCCTCCCAAAGTAAAAGTAATCCAGATGATAAGCCATATTTTAGTCTATGACATACCTTTTCCATTACTCTCCTTTTGATCCTTCTTACGATCAAACCTCTTGTTCAATCACCCTGCCAGGAAGAAAATGAAAGGGGAGGGGATGGACTTTTAGCCCAGGTGAGGTGAAACAACTCTTTCACAAAGAAATGCAACTGTGTGTTTTGTGCCAGGACACCAAATGCCAATTGCTTGACTTAGGGGAAATGGAGGAAGGAATTAGTGAGAGCCTGCAGTGCAGATTTCAGAGGTGTTTTTGTTCTTTTCATTGCTCTCTCTTTATCTTTTCTTCTGACTTCTTTTCTCCATCCCCCTATGACAATTTGCTGGCACTGGTGTTGAATCCACATGCAAGTCCTGATGTAGCTGTGAAGCCTCTGGGTTTCTGGGAAATGGTTTTGGGCACTGCACAACTTCAGAGTGTGTCTTGTGTGACTTCAGCCTCCCAGCTGAGCCTGTGCCCAGGTTCATTCTGAAGGTGTCTGCTTTGTGTTTCAGTGGCCAGACACTGCACATTTGTGTGTATCCCTCAGTTTTCTGCAATTCTACTTTTTGTGCTGTTGTATTACAAAAAGTCAGAAAGACTGAAACAGGTTAATAGCTCATGGAACACACATGGCACGTATTTAACTTGGACTGGTAACAGAGCATGGTGTCAGTGCTGATGAAGCAGAAGCAACCTCTAAATTCTCATCTTCTAGACATTATTCTTTGGTCTGTGTGAAGAAAATAAACATTTTTGTCTTGGCTTCCATCCTTCTTTTGTGTACTTGCCTTGCAGGCTTTAGCAGTGTGAGATTAGCATGTTTATACCTCTTGCCTACCTGCACAAATTTCAGAAGGATTTCTGCTCTCTCTTGCTTCCTCTCTGTTTGTACCTTTATTGAAGTGGAGAAACCTCCACTGCCTGTTCCTTTCAAAACAAACAAACAAACAAAAATAGCACTACACCCCACCCTCCCCCCAAAATAAAAAATTCTGGAGATATTTGTGTATTATTCACCAGGTTAAGAACAGAAAAAGGTCTTGTTGTAGAAAGGTGGGGAACATTCAGCAGGCAAGAAAACTCTGGGTGTGAAATGAGAGCAAATTAAGGAATTATTACTTACATAATTTGAGTACATAAANTTTGTCAGCTTCCAGATTTCTGACTTGGGCCACTCCTACCTAAACTGCTGATTCTGCTTTCAGTGTAAAAAGCACCAAGGGAAAACTGCAGAGGAATAAAGCCAGGCAAGTTTCCTGACATCCTCTAAGTTGCTTTCTTTGTGCTGCAGTCTGTGGATTTATAGCTTTACAGTGATTATTTCAATTCACTTACTAACATAAGGAAGAAAACATTAAATTAAAAGAGACGAGAGAAATGTGCTTATATTCCTTTCCTTATGACTCTTGGCTGGAGTTTTTCTGGCTGCAGTTGAGTTGAATCATAAAATAACTTGTGCAGCAGTGATTCCAATTCTGCCTCTCCTATATTCTGTGAACTCTTGTTTGGCAGGCCTTGCTCATTTTGTCCAGCATTGGGTGGCATTGCAAGGTCCCTGCACATCTTTACCAGAATATTCACACAGAAAATAGATGTGCTTTTGTTTCTTTTCTAAGAGTTCTTCAGTAAACTGAAATGGTGAAAATACAGAAGAAAAGACTCTTGTCAGACACTCCTGACAACCCCATTTTCCAGAGTAGGGGCATTCTTATTTTGAGGACACGTGTTAGGCTGTGGCAATTGCAGAGCTTTGCTTTATAAAAATAATTTTATGTCTTTTGCATTAGTGAAACAAACTTTTACTTCCTTTTATAATCCTTTGTGGATTTGGGAGGTGATATTTAATTAGATATCTAGAGCATTTGCTAGAAAGAGTAAAGCCAGCCCTGGTGAGATGGAGAGGCAGGAAATCTCTTCTGCAATGTATTTGCAGCCCTATGGGCTGTTCTTGGTGACAAATCCTATATCCTGCTATTATTTCATCAATTCAGTTTCACCCACACTTTAGAGAAGCAGATTTTGGCTTCAGTCTGTTCTGTTCTACATAATCCACTTTTTAGTAAATCTGCTTCAGTCTGCAGTGCCCTCCCAAAGTAAAAGTAATCCAGATGATAAGCCATATTTTAGTCTATGACATACCTTTTCCATTACTCTCCTTTTGATCCTTCTTACGATCAAACCTCTTGTTCAATCACCCTGCCAGGAAGAAAATGAAAGGGGAGGGGATGGACTTTTAGCCCAGGTGAGGTGAAACAACTCTTTCACAAAGAAATGCAACTGTGTGTTTTGTGCCAGGACACCAAATGCCAATTGCTTGACTTAGGGGAAATGGAGGAAGGAATTAGTGAGAGCCTGCAGTGCAGATTTCAGAGGTGTTTTTGTTCTTTTCATTGCTCTCTCTTTATCTTTTCTTCTGACTTCTTTTCTCCATCCCCCTATGACAATTTGCTGGCACTGGTGTTGAATCCACATGCAAGTCCTGATGTAGCTGTGAAGCCTCTGGGTTTCTGGGAAATGGTTTTGGGCACTGCACAACTTCAGAGTGTGCCTTGTGTGATTTCAGCCCNTAGGGGAAATGGAGGAAGGAATTAGTGAGAGCCTGCAGTGCAGATTTCAGAGGTGTTTTTGTTCTTTTCGTTGCTTTATCTTTTCTTCTGACTCCTTTTCTCCATCACACTATGACAATTTTCTGGCACATGTGTTGAATCCACATGCAAGTCCTGATGTAGCTGTGAAGCCTCTGGGTTTCTGGGAAATGGTTTTGGGCACTGCACAACTTCAGAGTGTGTCTTGTGTGACTTCAGCCTCCCAGCTGAGCCTGTGCCCAGGTTCATTCTGAAGGTGTCTGCTTTGTGTTTCAGTGGCCAGACACTGCACATTTGTGTGTATCCCTCAGTTTTCTGCAATTCTACTTTTTGTGCTGTTGTATTACAAAAAGTCAGAAAGACTGAAACAGGTTAATAGCTCATGGAACACACATGGCACGTATTTAACTTGGACTGGTAACAGAGCATGGTGTCAGTGCTGATGAAGCAGAAGCAACCTCTAAATTCTCATCTTCTAGACATTATTCTTTGGTCTGTGTGAAGAAAATAAACATTTTTGTCTTGGCTTCCATCCTTCTTTTGTGTACTTGCCTTGCAGGCTTTAGCAGTGTGAGATTAGCATGTTTATACCTCTTGCCTACCTGCACAAATTTCAGAAGGATTTCTGCTCTCTCTTGCTTCCTCTCTGTTTGTACCTTTATTGAAGTGGAGAAACCTCCACTGCCTGTTCCTTTCAAAACAAACAAACAAACAAAAATAGCACTACACCCCACCCTCCCCCCAAAATAAAAAATTCTGGAGATATTTGTGTATTATTCACCAGGTTAAGAACAGAAGAAGGTCTTGTTGTAAAAAGGTGGGGAACATTCAGCAGGCAAGAAAACTCTGGGTGTGAAATGAGAGCAAATTAAGGAATTATTACTTACATAATTTGAGTACATAAATTCACAATTTCTCTAACTGGTAGTTTCATTGTTTCTCAAGTAATAGTCAAGAAAACAATCTTGTGGATTCAGCATTGTCATGGCCTAGTTAAAAAAAAAATCACATGTATTTACAGAAATTATTCCAGATGATGTGTGACAAAATTTGATATTTTTTAAACTTTTTAATTTAATGACAGCAAAATAGATCTCTAAAGCCTGTCTTGGTATTTATTGTTTCACATTAAATCACCAGAAGTGCTGTGGGATTTTATTCGTGATTTAAAATGCATTGGTTGAAAGTTGGCACATAAATTGAAGGTGTGTTATAAGACAGTACACAAGGGATGGCAAATTTAGTACCTTTAGAAGGTGAAACATTTTGTTCAGTTAATTAGTTGAGGAAGGATAAGTTAAGTTAGAAAAATGAGTGTAGAAAATCAGAAGTGAATTTTAGTGCAAGAGTCCATCATAAATAAGCAAGAGTAAGCCAGATTTGGGGTTTTAAGAGATTTTTGCCTGCATTTTCGATCTTCATTTAATTGATTCATAAATCAATTAATTACTGTCACAAGACCCGAGGGCAGCAGGAAATTGGGTTCAAATTAAAAAGAAAAGGAGGCAATTTGTTTTAAGATTGAAAGTTGAATGTTCAATCGAAGTTTAATCAGAAGTGACCCATTATTTGAAAAGTGGAACATCAATGTCGTTCTAATTTCACAGAATGCTTCATTAAATGAGTATTGAAAAGAGCAGGTTAACTGATCATTCCAAAAGGAGCAGGAGACAAAGGGACAGTTTGGAAACTCACTTCCAAATACATGTTAAGCTTGTTCATTTCTCTTCTGAAGAGCTCATAGAGACACCAAATAATTTCAGTGGCAGTTCAAGGATTATTGGGGTGATCCTTTGTGGATTGTAAAGTTTATTGGACAAAAACATCATATCAAAAGAGAAAATGTTTGGATAGCCATAAACTTAAAGAAAAATTAACAGAAAGCAATGAAAAGCCAAGGAGAAAATTTTCAAAGCAGTAGTGGGAGCTGAGCCTCCTAAATTTTAGGATGTTTCACAGTGGTCTGACCTTGCAAAGGTTTTTCTGTAATTTGATGCCATCTCCAGAGCATTCACAAAGCATTACAGACTCTGCCCTCTGTACAAGGTGGGGGTGATCCCAATGCCTGGCTGGGGCAGAGGTGATGAGTTGTGTTTTAGGAGGTGAGTGTGGGAGAGAACAAGGACAGCAACTGCAGCTGTAGCTCCAATTGTGGCTGAAAAGCATAAAGGAGTTATACAGTTGATTTTAATGTTTCTGGATTAGCAAGTCTTTCTTTTCTTGTGCATTTACTAGAGATTTGCTTAGCAAATAGCTGTTCAAAAAAAAGCCAAAATACAGCACTCACTTGGTGTGAGCTTGGTGAAAGAACGACAGAGAGGTGTGATGCAGTTTCCAGCTCTTGGAAGGTGTTGCCCTTGCTGTGAAATGCTGAGAGGTGCTCTTGGAACATCATCTGGACTCATCTCTCTGCCATGTGCTCCCTGGGGTAAAGAGTGGGCCCCTGCTCATGCAGCTTCCTCTGGTGAGCACAGTGCTTGACAAACAACAGAAGGCAAGAGAAACAAAGTTGGCCTTTCTAGCAGTTCTTTGTGGAGGAGCATTTTATGAGGAAAAGAAAAAAAAAAGCAGCCACAGCAGTTTTTAAACATTTGCTTTTACAAGTGCACAGCAGGATGATTTCAGATGTCAGCAAGTTATTTCAAACAGCAGTCCTTTCCAAGATCTGTGCAAGCAGGGTCTTGATTCCTTCATGAGAAAAACAACAAAATATCACTTGAGATGTCCAAGTAGTTCAGATTCATTTGCTGATCCTTGCCTGTGTATGCTGAGTTCTTCCAAAGGTAAAGGCTGAGGCAGCTGCTGGTTTACCTGGCCCAGAGGGGGTGGAGAGGGACAGAAGCCAGGTGAGCTGATCCAGGCAGCTGATCCACCACACTTCAGATACCAAAAACAGGAGATTTGTCTAAATAGAGCAATAATCAGATTTTGCAGTCACTCCCTTCACTGACTCTCAGTGAGATACTCCAGAGTGAGTATAAATAATGTAACTCTCTTTAAGTTATTGATTGTATTTCTGTGACTGTTCATCATCAGCATTAGCACCAGCACAGCAGAATGAGGGTGTTCCTCAGCAGCCCCCCTGTGTCAAGGGACACAGCTCTGTAAACTGCTGTGCAAACTTGAAACTAAGATGAATAGTTATGAGTTAATGCTGAAGTAAGTATTTTATCTTTGTAATAAATGACTTTGGGCATCTTCTCCCTGAGAGCTAAAAAAAAAAAAAAAATCTGAAAGAAAAAATTACTTCATTTATTTTTGTGATGCTTCTGTGACAAGTTATGCAACACACAGATGCATCACTGAACACAAAAATTTATATGATGCAGTGCTAATTATATATATATATATTTTTTTTTTTTTAAGAAAGTGGTGGGAGTTTGCTACCAGAAATAAACTCCTAGAAGTGCATGGAAATACTGAGAGAATATTGATCATGAAGCATTAATTTATTGAAAAATTTGACAAGCAAATTTACCAGCAATGTAATGTAATTCCTGTTTTAGGCATCTGAGTACCTTTGAGGCTTAAAGGTTTGGTTTATAATGTTTTGCCTTTTTTTCCAGTCCACTCCTTGGTATTGGTTTTTTGTTTCCTTGTGACAGCAAATATGCAAATAATGTCTTGCTTTTTTGCAGTACAAGAAGAGATGAACATTCTGTACCAACAATATAATAGATTGCCTGGTGTTAAAAGAGTGGTCAACCTCAAGTGTATAATTTTAGGGAATTGACAAAAATTCCTTATTATGTAGATGGTATTACTGGATAGAGAAGTAGGATGGGTGCAGAAGATAAAAGAGTATCCCTTGATAATAGTGGTTACATTTCTTCTGAAGACTTAAATCATAATGTAGTTAATAAAATGTCTGATTGCTGCTTAGCTCACAATAAAGCTGTGTGGATATTTTTTTTTCTCCCTGTAGGCAAAATTTTTAGCTGCTTTGGGAAGCATAATTACAGACAACTGCCATTCCAGAAATAAAGTCATAAGCCTTAGAGGGTGTTTTGCCTTTTCTGGGGGCTTGGAATCAGTTTATGAGATCAGTCAAATAAGTTTTGTAATCATCAACATTTAAGAAATACTTGAAGGATTTTTCAATCTATCAACAAAATTCAATAACCAATTGAAGGAGGAAATCAATGTGGAATCCTAAAAAGCCCCTTCCTTCTTTCTCACAGAACTCCAGCTTTCTCTCTGAAGCTCTTTTTCCTGTACATGCAACAAAAACTGAAGAGCTGGATCCCTCCTTCAGCCTGCATGAGACCATTGCAAAGGTAAGAGAAATGGAGGTCTCATTTATATATACTTTCCTCTTCAATTTGCTAATAATTCTGAAATACATTTTCTTCCCCTGTGAATCCTTTGACTGTAGCTAAAAATTGTGGAGTTCTCTTCACTGGGATCCACACTGGGAATATTCTTTATATTGATCAACTTGTGTGATGAAAGCAGTTTCATGTGCAAGTACTTCTTTTTTTGTCTTTTCAGTTGCATTTTGCATGTTTCACATTCAGCTTCCTGGCATGAGAGCAGGGCTCTGAGCCCCAGCTGATGGCAGGAAGCAGCAGATCTGTTGCTGTGTGTTTTGTCAGTGGAGGGGACACTCTGAGGGCACCTTCACACACAGGTTTTGGGTTTTGTGAGCTGCCACTGTGGTGTTCCCACAGGAGGGGTGATTCTGGAGAGCTCCCTACAGAGGGGATGCTCCCAGAGCTGATGTGTTCTGACTCCCCTGCCATGCTCCAGAGGAATACTCCTTCCATGTTAGTTAATTAACACAATCACAATTACTCCTTGCTGCAAAGTGCTGCTGCTCCTGTCAGCTCAGCACTGATTCTGCAAAGGGACATGGCTTCAAATGAGCCCAGTTTAATGTGTTCATACACTTCCAACAACTCCTTACAAAGTGATGCAGGACTCACACATTTCTTTCTTCATTCAAAGCTGCTTCTTTTGCAAAAGCAGCTGTTCTTGAATCATTTCTTCTGGTCACAACAAAAGTGAATTCACAAAGATCAGCCACGTGTGTATTTAACATGTTGGTGGCTCAGCATCTTTGGCAAAATAGGCACTGAATGGTCTTTGGGTTTCTTTATGCTTGTTTGTTTGTTTTTAATTGTTAGCTGTTTGCTTGGTTATTTAAAAAAAAAAAGGCACAAAATCCTAGAGATGATTTTAGAGCCTGTCAGAATGTGAGATTTAAGGAGCAAGCACCAGACAAGAGTCTTCTCTGAAGCCCTTTTAATGGAACTGATGTTTTGAAACCATCCTTGATAGCAAAGTGGCTGAAAAGGTTCAGCAAATCTCTTTCCAGAGTCTGAGGGAAATAGTTGTGTGACTATTTACTGCATAGTTAATTTGTGATTTACTAAAATAGTGTGTGATGAACCACATGTAATTTGTATAATCTGTAATTTAGTATTTGCTCTATAATGTTGACCAATGCAGTAAAATATTTATTAGATACTTGACTTGAATTATTTTGATTTTGTTTAAATAATTACATATTATTTTAAATTGTGTCATTGAGCTTTACAATTTTCTTTGATAAAACCTGATGGAGATTGCACTAGGATGTGTCTGGATTTCCATTTTGCTTTTCAGTACATGCAGTGACATCCTCAGCATTTAAGGGAAATGCTATAATTTAATTACTTGACTGAGCACTGTTAATGCTGTTCCTTAATCTGAAATCTCCATTTCTTCGTTGTGTAGATGGGACCAAGTTATTTCTTCACAAGATTATAAATCTCTAGCTTTATAATAACTTACTCATTTTCGAAAAAAAGGAACAAAAAAAAACAACCCCACCACCACCACCAAAAAAACCAACAAAACAAACAAACAAAAACCACAAAAAAAAAAAAACCCAAACCAAAACTATTATCTTGTCATTAGAATTTCCAGTCCTCAGCCAGGCATCCAGCCTATCAGAGGCATTTCTAACAGCTGCTGTAGTCACTCCCTAAGTTCAATAATTTGGTTTTTTTTCTTTCTCTGACCAACATCTCACACACTGGCTCTGAGAATCTTACTGGTATTTATGGTTGGATGATATTTGAGCTGCTCAAAGCACAGCTCTATTGTGTGTGGTGCCACAGTGAATACAAACAAACACAAACTCTGTGTTTTCCTGCAAAGCAGCACAGGCACCCCTGTTCCACAGGAAGGGTTTGATTTAGCACATATTCTCTTAAGCACACAAGTGAGACTCATTGTTTTACCTTTAGCCTTCGTGCATGGAAGAACATAAAATCCAGTTCAAGCAGAGGGTAAATACAAACCTGCTGGAAACTCCCTCCTACCAAGGTGTATTTCATTCTGTGGCTGTTGTCAGCAGCAATAAAAACAAGAGCAAATCTGGTGATGGAACCTGGCACAGTAACTTTGGGGATGTTCTATTAATTGTGGTGAATGGGAAAGTAACAACCTTCAAAGGGAGGAAAAAAGAAGCTGTCTGGGGATTTTCTCAGCATTAGATGTGAGAGAGGTGGCTTTGCTGCTAAAGACCTGAGCTTTTCTGACAGACAGTCACCCTGTGTATGGTCAGACAGCACATTCCCTATCTGCTCCAGCCTAGTTAGGGGAGATATGCTTGGAATTTTTCAGCAGTTCTTTGTTCCTAAAAGCAAGTAGCCTCAAGGACTCTTGCACTTTATACTTGAACTCTGATGGATAAAGACTAGGTAATAAAAAATCAGCTGAAATTGCAGAACCCCTGGTAAAAATTTGATGAACCAGCTGTACCATCCAGCACAGCTCAACTTGGTTAAGTCAGGTATTAAAAAACAGCTCTATTCCCCTACCCTCTGAAATTGTCCATATCTTTTCTGCTGATATGCTAATATTCCTTCAAAATGGAAGAATTATTACAGGACAGAGCTAATTACGTTTCCTCCTGTGACATATATTCATGAGCTTGTGGGAAGATGTCAAGACTCTGGTATTACAAGATTGTTTCTGGGCTTTTTTCTCTTTTTCTTTGAGTCACTGGAATGTAATGCTTTCAGCTTAGAGAACTCTGACAACTGTGAAAATATCAAAACAACCAGGTTTCAATTAACAAGAGAAAAATTTACAAAATAATACAGAATTAGTAGCATGGCTTATGTAGAAACCATCCCTGTGGATTGTCTGTGAACATTCTTACCTGTTCAGTTCTCTGACTGAAAACAGAGCATTATTTCTACATTCCTAAAGTATTTTTGACATTGCAATAACACTGTGTGTTCTTTTAAAAAGTTATCATTGACTTCTGTCAGAATGTTTCTTAACCAGCTTGGGCTTTGAAACCATTAGTTCCTGAGGTCCTCCCTTAGACCTGAATTGTGCTTGGTTACTCTCAAGAATTGTCTGCCAGCTATCAGTAAAAGGGAAAATAAATAATCACATTTTTTCAAACTAGAGTTGGAATTTAAGTGAAGGAAGCAAATATGTCAGCTCCATCTGATGCAATCAAACCACATAATCTGATACATGATGGATCATCCTAAATCTTGGGATAGAAAGCCAAGGTGTTTGTACATCTCATGGAACACACTTTTCACTGCAAGTTACAGCAGTCTGAATAAGCAAAGGAAGATAGGTAGGAGTGAGAGGAAACATTGTTTAATCCCTATTTTATAGATGAGAAAATGAAATGCCATGAGTCAAAAACGCTACTTGCAGTAAATGAGTAACTACCTCATTTCCTCACCTGAATACAGAATGAACTTGTAAAATCTGATTTGTTTGATGCTGTAGACAAAGACTGGAACATTTCAAAGCTGGAGCTAGATTTCTGGAGGTGAAATATGACAAATATTTGGGATTTGCTGAAATTTCAGCTACTGGCTGTGACCAACTGAACTTTTCTTTTTCTCTGTTCTGAGGCCATGTGAGTGCCTGTGTTAGTGGGACTTTCCTGCCTTGGAAAGAAGTTCCATTTTCCACAGCAATTCCTTCCTTTGCTGTTCCTTGGTTTGGTTTAGATGTGACTGCAGCTCTGTCTGCATTGGTGACAGGCTCTCAGCAAAGATACCTGTGACAGGTGTCTTATTTTTTGGGGGGAGGTTTTGCCTGCTGATGGATGATAATGACTGTACAAAGAAGCCACTGTGTATTTATTGAACAAGTCATATGATTGTTTTCAGTTCGTCCCAGTAGTGGCTTTTTACTGTGTAATGAGAAAAATCTATTGTACAGCTTCTGTTTTGATTTCAAAACTATAAGTTTGCTGTGAGGGATGTCAAAAAATTATACAAATGGATGAATTTTTGAAGGAAAGTCAACACATATGTTTATAGAATCATAGAATAATTTGATTTGTATTCAACCACTGAAATCCACCAACTTTAAATCTGAACCTGTCTAAAAAAACAAATGTGAAGCTTGCTTCTCTAATAGGTAGGAATATGCCTGGGGCTATTGGACTATTCCCCTGTTTCCCACTATCCTGTTCTTCACACACTTAGTTACTGAATTTATCAGACTCTAATTTTATTAATCCATTCTTTTGCATCAGTACTACTGTAGGCATTTGTTACTGGCACACGTGTACTGAATTGGTGGCTTTACAAGGAAGATGAATTTTTCTTTAAAGAAGTTGCCAGCATTCTAGAGGAATAGTTCCTTTGGGTACTCTAAAAGTACCTTGTCTGTTGTAGCAGCTCTCTGTAGGAGCTCTTTTCTGTCTACAGATCTTTTGACAAAGATGTCAAATCAGGCAGTTCTTTCCCCAGTGCATGCCTCTGAAAACATGAAGTTTCTACTAACAATAATGTAATGACTACTTTTTTTTTCTTATTTTTTTAATTTAGTGGATTCCCATTTACATTTGAGTGAATATGAGGTAAAGTCAGTGGAACTTTAGAGTATGCTGAAGTGACAGGGGATGGAATAGCTGCTTTTGTACTAAGAGTTAATTAGCTGGTTTCACATGCAACTTGCAGAAAGACCTGGGGAAATCCAGCTGCTAAAGTGGATGTTTCTTTGTATGTTTTAGTTTTTAGACCATACTTATAACTTCCTTTGGTGTACAGTTGTACACTATATCTTAGACATGTTTTTCTTTATATTGTTCCATTACAATATAATGCTAGGTAATGATAGCTCCAATCACAATGCAGATGCTGAAGTTCACAGATACTTGAAGTTTGCTTCAGGAGCTCAGTCCTGAATTCAAAGCCTAATTTTCAAAACTTTGGGTTGTCCAAAGGAATTTTGAAATGACAGATTTCCTTAGGAGACTGAGCCCAATCCATAGTGGTTTTAATCATGTCTTTAAACGTGGACACTGTTTTGGCATCAAAGTGATGGCTGAACTTCCCTGCAGCCATGCTCTTGATGCTGAGCATTTCTTGGCATTGTGGCCCTCCAGAGGGGGAAGGGTAAGACCAAAGTTAAACATCTAGACAATGTATAAGAAATGTGTGTCCTGGGAAAAAGCTGCTAAGAACCAACACATTGTGTCCTGAGCTGAGGGATGGGGTGCCTGAAGGAACCTAAAAGTACAAATTAAGCACAAACTGATGTCTGCCCTTATTTAAGTTTAGCCCTTAAATCCTGGTCAAGAGCCAAAAGAAACAGGTGAAACTTCAGATTTCAATGTGCAGCACCATGAAATTCTCTATTTGCATTTCACATTGTGTGGCACAAATAGGAGTGGCTGGGCCTGGTTCAGATCTCTGCCCTTTGATGCCTTCATTGCAGATGTGCTGTGAAATTCTGATCCCAGTGGCATCTAATCTTTATTTGACATTCTTATTCTGAATAGTTTTCCAACTTGTGTGTGACAAACATGGTATATTCTCAGTGATAGAAATCTTCAAAATGCTTTTGTAACATAATCCTGTGCATGAAATTGTACTCTACCCTTGTCCTTTATTTTCTTTTATTCTGTCTCCTAATATGTTGGTATGCAGGCAGTGCAACTGGGTATAACTAGAAAGCACAATTTCATATTTTTAAATACATCTCCTAAAATGAAGGATTGCAAAATTAGTATGAAGACTGTCTTTTCAAATACAGCTGGACAGCAGGAAGAAATTTTGTCGAGTGTAGAAGCTGTGAGACAAAACTAATGTATACTTCAAAAATTTATGATGAGTCAAAAACTAACATAAATGAAGGTACTGCAAAATCCCATCAAGAACATCTTGTTTGTAGAGCTGTTTTTGTTTTGTTTTGACTACAGGTGTAGTCAGTAAGAGTATTGCCAGTTTGCTGAGACACTCAAGTATTAAAGCAGCCAGAATTACATCAGAACAAGTGATGAGCTTAAATTAGAATTACAAAATTGGAATTGTATTTCAGAGAATTGTGGGCTGTATCAGAAAGAGAGGGGATGGTTAAACTGTGTTTTCCTTTTTCAGCAGGGACAAGGAAAGAGCTCATCCTGCAATGACATCAGGGTTTGGTTTTCAGTCTCTGAGCAGAGAAAGGCTCTGCTGAGCCCTGGGGAATGGTCTGTCTCCCTGTTCCACCTGTGTGAGCCTGAAACCAGGTTTCTGTTTGGTGGTGCTGTAAAAGCTCTGCATTCTCTGCCCCAGACAAGAGGTGTGAACTACACTGAAAGGATTTAACCATGTAAGGCAGAAAATCCACACCAGGTTCTTGAGCCCATTCCTGCTGAAGGTCTCTGTGTGGGGCCTGGAGGCTTCCAGGGTCACAGCAGAGTATTCCCACCTGGATAATGAGGAGGGGCACAGGCAAATAAACTCAGACTCCTCCTGACCAGGGTCAGTTTGGCATTCAGGACTCACTTGCTCAAGTACGATCCCATTTTCCATTTGAGTCCAACAGAATAGATTCAAGGCTGTGCATTAATGAGTTTTAATTAAACAGCAGCAGTGATCACCCCACCCTGCAGCAGTTCCTTGGGCCAGGGGCTGGGTTTTGTCTGTAGCAAACTGACCATAAAACCAAAGCAGTATAAAATATATACCTTCCCACAGTGGAAGTGGTATTTCTATTTCATGAGCAGAGATCATATGCTGTCTATGAAGCTATTTTTTATTTTAATGGCTTCTTGTAAAACTAATGGCTGGGAGTTTCATAAATTGCAGCCTAATTCCAACCATGCACATATAATATTGATTTTAAAAGGCACAGCATCTGTATCATCTATTAAAGTAATTTTAGTTCAAAACTTAAACTAATCTTACAAAGTACTGCATTTTGACTTAAAATGTTTCAGGCCAAGAATCCAGGAGCCAATAAATGAAAAACAACATTTCAGAAGGGTAGAAAGGAAGAAGGATAGAAGTTGTTCTGGGCTAATGGAATAGTATATTCTAGTATGCTGCAGCCTTTTCCTCATCTAAAATTGATATGACTGTGGAAATAGAGAGAAATTTCTTCAAAATCAGATTATCAATAAAACAGTATGTCCTGAATTGTGCTTGCTTTGAGAAGTCATTCATAAAAAAGTAGTTTTTACTTAGTTATCAGATAATTCTTCAGTCTCAGGGAGTGCTTGTCTTTTCCTTAGATAAAAGCTCAGCCCATTTATTTTCTGCTGAGATATATCAGTGATAGGTGTGCATGGATACTGGATGATATTCTGAGACAGTGCCAAAGTTCCACTTAATCTCTTCTGAATTATCACAGATAAGCAGTGAAATAATCTCCATGTTGCTGCCATCAGATGTGATCCACCCACACTTGGGTGCTTCCTTCTTTAGAACAATCAAACTCTGAATGGGTAACTTTTATTTTCTTCTGACAAAACAGTTCAAAGTCCTAAATGGCCAAATAAATACCAACACATTTGCATCTGACTGGTTTGTTTTTAATTTATTCAAAGCAGTTAATTGGCAAAGTTATTCTTCTACTGGCTTATTTGAGCTGAGTATACACATAGACTTCATGACATTGAAATACTGGGGAAAAGATATTACTAAAGATTATCTACTCAGTGATATTTTCTATATTTTTATATATTAAATGTAAAACAATTTTTTTTTAATTAAGTAAGAGAGTACTGACAGTTGTAGACTGGCAAACTGGCAGACTTTTAATCACAGCTTTGCAAAACATCCAAGAAAACAAAAAATTCACTGTATTCTCAAATTAGCTTATTTTTGCAACATATCATAATTCTGAGAGGTGTATTACTATTTTTTTCATAACAGCTTTAAAACCCAGAAGTGAAGATAGCATAATTTAATTTTTTTTATTTCCTCTCCTTACTTGAGATACCATTTTGAGGAATCTATTTTTAATAACATTGTGGCATAAATCAATAATTTTGATTATAGTCCTGGTTCTGTGTACTTCAGTGAAGTTGACTCTGGCTTCACCCAGTACAGGAGCCAATGGTTGACATGAAGGGCTCATATAAAAATTATTTGTCAGTTTTTTAGCTGCTCATGAAGTGTTTGAGCCTGCAAGTGCAGATGCACTCTGGGATTTTCAGGTACAAACTGAGAGGCAGCAGCTGCAGATCCAACTCTTTATATTTCAGAATAAAATGTCTATTTTTGGCTTTGTGAATGCCAGACCTGTTGGGAATTCAGTTATAAACCATATTCTGGATCCTGCTGGTAATTCCCCAGCTCTGTGCTGTGCTTGAGACAGGGATTCAGTCCCAAGGCTTAAAAGGATGCAGAGGAGCACTCTGCAGACCAAAGGCTAAATACTTGGATTTATGCAGCTGAAAAACTTGATTGGACTCAGTGGAATAAGTGCTCTGCTACAGAAGTTTTAAGTGTCATTAAAAAGCAAAATTGATTCAATCAAACTGGAGAAAAAGTTCCTTTGTCTTGTCTCTGTTTTCACTTCATATAAGGAGAACGTTCCCTTCTATGGGCAGAGCTTGGGGCTCAGCACACTGTGCCCTTTCATTTTTGGGTGCTGCTCTGTCATGAGATGATTTGGCAAAGGAGTTTTTAATAGAAAGCCTGTATGTAATAGAAGGAATTATATAAATAGTACTAAAGTAAAACAATTTATATAATTAATCAAAGAAAATGTAGCAACATTCACTGTTACATGTCTTTTTTTTTAATATAATTTATTGACCTTACCATGGAGGAACATTTTTGGAATTTGTCAGCTCAACTTTTTTCCTGCTTTTTATAAGTATCTCAGGAAGAGTAAACAATTCTTAAAATAACAGGAACTACTTTCTTCCACCTGTTTTTGCTGCATCACTCCTGGTTCCTTACCTCTTCCCTGCCTGTCACCTCTATCCCACCAAATTCTGAGCTGAATGCCAAGGTGTAACCTGTTAGAACTGCATTTTCCAAAGGCTTTGAAGCTGATGTAATAATGAAGATGCTCAGACATCTCCATCAGCTGAATGTTGCTGACTGTGGTTTCCCAGTGCCCCACAGCCCATGTGGATGCTGCCAGGGAGTGAGCAGGGTTGGGCTCTGGCTGACAGAACAGCAATCCTTTGGGTTTGCTGTGGGAGTGAGCAGGGTTGGGCTCTGGCTGACAGAAGAACAATCCTTTGGGTTTGCTGTTGGTTTTGCTGCAGGCTCTGTTTTGTTTCCAGCTCTCAGATCTGATTTGCCACACGAGCTTTGGTGCCCGTGGAAGGGTGACAGTGAGGAGTGCCTGTGGGACTGGCACAGGGGTTATTCCAGAGACAGCACAATTCCTGGGAGGCTTTGAGATCTGAACTGAAAGGGTGTTAAAACTGGCCTGAGGAGGGTTAGTTCTTTGCACGCCAGTTCTAGATGGCGAGTTGATTCCTAGATCTGCTTAAAATGCATAACTTAAATGGAAATAGTCCTTTCTGCATCTGTTGTTGGTATTATTGCAGTAAAATTGTAGAAGAATCGTGGCTAAACATGTCATATTATAACAAATTACTGTTTTTACAAAAGAAACCCAGCAACTGAGGAGCTTTGTGGATGGAGTATGATTTATTTTGAACTTTGAAGGAGGACATGAGAAACAGATTACAGAGCCTTTTCTGAAACTCATTATTATATCTGGACTTCAAGAACTCACTGCAGAAGTTCTGATTGGAATTTATAGAACATGATTAAGAGTTAATGTGCAAGGGCTATGTGTGTAATTTTAAATTCTAATGCTAACATCTGAGCCCCAAAACAGGGATTTAGAAAGAAATCTATTGCTTATATTGGCAAAGTGCATGGGGAAAATCAAAAACTAATCAAAACTTTATTTAGGTTTTATTGGTAAGATTTACATATCTGTTATGGTTTGTATAAATCTGTTGTGGGGTTTGTAAATATGCTTTCACATTAGTAAATCCATTTGGACAATATTTGCTGAAAACCTAAAGGATATGCATTACTTGGCATGTAGGGAAGTATATGCTTTATGAAATTCCTAAAAATGCTTTCCTGTTTTAGTTCTGGCAATCTTTATGGTGAGTTACTGAAAACTGAGCTCTGTGAAAGCAGATTTGCATCTCCCAGTTTTATGAGGGAGGCACTGTTTTTATTTACCACTAATAAACTGGTTTCATATTGCAGCTTTAGTAATGCTCAGTACCTACACTAGTTCCTGTGGTGTATGTGTAAGGAAACTCCTTTTCAGAGTTAAATCAAACACAAATCTAGTCAAGCTTGACTTGTAGCCTGGTTTGCTGTTTCATTACTCAGACTCCAGTGTTTTTGTTGTGTGCTTTTCAATTTTTGCAAACTGTGTGACTTGCCACAAGCTGTAGTTAAATAATCACAGATCTAATTGAGGAAATTACACAAATAAATGAAAGCCAAATTAATATAATTTTTAACAGAAAGCTGTGTGTTCAAGAGGGCATGGTTATGCTTAGAATGGCACTGCCAGATGATCATTTTCTATGACCAGGTGATCAGGTACAGAGATTGTGCTATGCAGGCATTTAAAGGTTTTTGCTTTCCCATTCTGGAGTGTCACCAGGAGGGCAAAGCTGGATGCTGCTCTCCTGGAACACAGGTCCTGTGAGGAGCAGCTGAGGGCTTTGGGGTTGCCTTGCTGGGAGAAAAAGAGGCTGAAGGGAACCTGCAGTGACAGGAGCTGTGGGAATGGTGCTGAGCTGTGCCAGGGGAGGTTTAGAGCAGATATTAGAGAGCATTTCCTTACTAAGAGGGTGATCATACATTGGAACAGGAGGAGTGCTCACTCCCCCAAGTGTGTCAGGGTTTAAAAGACATCTGTACAATGCCCTTAACAACATTCTGCAACCTGGTCAGCCTTGAGTTGGCCAGGCAGTCACACAGAATGATCCTTGCAGGTCCTTCCCAGCTGAAACTGTCAATTCCATTCTGTTCTCTGGGGAACCTTCTGCTGGGCTTTTCCTTTAACACTATTCACGAGCCTGGAAAGGTTTGAAAATGAGTTTCACACCAGCTCTGTGAAGTCTCATGATTTATAATCTGGTTACTCAGCACACAGAACATGTTTTTAATAATTGACTCCAGAAATTCACCTGCTCCAAACACCAGCACTAAGGAGATGATACAAAGCAAAAGGGTTGAACTCTTAGTGAGAAAATCATTTTGCATATCTGCTGCATCACTAGCTTTTATTTCAAATGGCAGCAAAGTGAAATGCAGTTGGTTTGCCATGTCAGAGGCCACTGCATGAGGTGAAAGTTCACAGTGTTGTTGGGAATTTCTGCATTCCTCTTCAGCTGGTTCATGGGAACTCCCTTCTGGAAGAAGGAGCTGTGATGCTACAGCAGTGCTCTGCCCTCCATCAATACTTTCATCTTGGCATAAAAACTAATAATTCATGCAGTCTCCAGTGTTAACAGTTGCCATTCCTTCCAGCTCTATTGTAATATAAAAATTGCAACATGATAATGAATAAGAGATTATAAAATTATATGAGCACATTAAGATAGGTGTCTGTGTGAATTGAAGATCTGATATGAGGAGCTGTTTAGCAACTGTTGCAAATACAATAAAAACAGAGCTGCATGAAAGAACATGAATAACAGCAGTGTGTCTTTACTACATGACTGCAAAGGAAGGATTACATTTGAATTTAAATGAACACAGCCTGCAGAATATCCTGAGTTAAATCACGAGAATTTTGGAATTAATAATTTTCCCATCTCCAAGAAATGATTTAAGATTGAATATCTGGTCTCCCTGGCCAGTTCAAATTTGAATACTCTTTATCTTTTGTGAAACTGTGATCCTAGAAAAAGTACTTCTCAGCTAAGAAAAGAGCACCTAATGAGAAATGCATGATGGAAGCATTGACTGAACCCCTCTATACAGCACAGTTTGATTTTGTGGTAATTGCAAGGCAAGGTTGGGCCTTTACATAAATATCATCTTTTCTAAAAGTGATGAAGGAAATGGGCCCACAGAAAGAGTCTGTCTCTACTGACATGAACAATATTCTTCTGAACTTGGAGTTCCAGCCAGTGCACTGCTCTTGATTGACATATCTAAGGGAAATTTTAAGCTTTTTTCTTCCTTTTTTCTTGAGATAAACTGAACAAACTTGCAGCTGACAGGATCTCAGATGAGATCCTAATGAGGCAAAGAGAATGAAACATTTCTTTTTATGCTGAAGTGCCAAAACTGTAATGACATTGTATCATGGCTTCTAAAAAAGTACAAAGATAAAAAAGAAAACCCTTGCTTGTAACTCAATAGATATTTTGCATAATGTAGTGGACTGAATGCTGAATGTTGAGGAAACGAGTTAATCAAAACTCCCCTGTCTCATCTCTTTTTTTTCCTTTTTCCACATGAGGTGGGGAATCTTCCATTGTGTTCCCTTCTCCTGCAGGAGGAAAATCTCCTTCCACAGTAAAATCTCACAGGAGAGGGGAGAACCAATTATTTGTCAATATGGAACTATTTCTAATTGTCTTCTAAGTAATAGTTTTTCTGCTCTTGGTGCCTCTATAGGCACCATTTTTCCAGGCCACAGTGCAGGAGAGTGAAGGCTGTGATTGTTGGCTGGTGCCCTTCAGCCCCATAAATTCTACTGGCAGATGTGTCCTGTGAATGGGGAGGCCTTGACTTTGGTCTTACTCAGCACTTGTGTCCTGACAAAAGAAATTAATTTCTTGCTTGCCTAAGAAAAAAAAATCCAAGTTCTTACACTGGCAGGAGCACCCAAATTCTGACAAGCTTTGGACAGTTGTGTTGTGATTATGTAACAGGAGAACAGTGGCTATGTGGGCATGTTTTTAAAAACTGAGCTCTAGTTCCAAAATAAAGATGTATAAATCTGTGTCCCATTTCATATCCTGTGCATTCAGCCTGCCCAGAAACAGGTGATTTGTTGTTGTTGATGATCTGCTTTTCATCTTCTGTTTCTATGCACAGTAAATTGCTGGTAGGTTTTCCTTGGTGGACTTTTAAGAAAGGAGATCAATACTTGCTATTTAAAATAGCAAGCTCTTAGAAAATATTACAGTGCATGAAGTTGTTTTCCAATATATTCTAAATTGGATCAGAAACCAAAACAAGGAAGTGAGAGTCTTGGTGAGGAGCACAAAAAAAGGAAATGTGTGGGTTTGATCAGTACGTTCAATTTCTTCTCTTTTTTCCCTGCTTATAGTTCAGCTGTGTACTTTTATTCTGTTCTGTCCTTTGGAGGAGAGAAAAAGAAGCAGAAATGGTAGCAAGAATTTCGTGCTTTTTCAGTAAATTGGGTTCTCAGTTGTCTTGCTGCTGCAGAGACATTTTATCCTGTAGCCGAGTCCTGGGTTAGGGATAATTTTGCTACTCAGTAAGAAACTGTTAAATAACCCTAGTGGACATGCAGCTGGGTGGGTTTTGGGTTTTTGCTCTTCTTAGGTGTTGTCAAGAAACATTTTTTAAAGGCTTGTAGTCTCTTCCTTCATACTCTGTCGTGTTCATTGTGTCACTGCTGGAAGCAGGATGATTCTATTTGCTGCTTGTGCTTTCTTTGCCTTGGTTACTATTAAGGCTTTATCTAAATTAAAGACAATTGTGAGCATATATGAAATAAAAAACATGCATTGAATGAGTGGAGGATGAAGACATCCTTGGTGTATCACTCAGAAAAGCTGTGACATATGCTGCTGAAATATGCTTAATTTAATTAAAGTCCTTCAAGTTTTGTACATTTCTGCTTGAGTTGCTCCACTGATGTAGATCATAGAAGTAGAGCTGGTCTTGTGGGAATACTGTAGGAACAACAAAAACTACTCCTTTGCCTTAAAATGCACCCTTGTCATGACTTTCTAGTGTCTCATTGAAAGCTATTTATATCCTCATGCCTTTTATCATATTTAGGAAAGGGGATTTTACTGGAATGTCTCAGAGGTTTTCTAAGGAAAGGACATAACTGGCCAAATTACCACTGTCACAGTCCTCACTGCTGTACAGCATCACCATACAGACCTTGGCAGAGATCATTGGCTGGACACACATCCTAAACATACCAGGAAAGGCAATTCACTGGTACACATGAAATAGACTGGAATTACTGTGCTTATTACTGGAGACTGAATCCCCAAACTCATCTTTGGGGAATCTACACAGCACTTCAGCAATTTTAACTTGTACTGCCTGTCTGTTTTATTTGCTTACCTGCAGCATCTCACACTGGCTAGAAGTGTTCTGTGACACTGCAAACATCCCCACTGTCAGGCCAGGAGCAGGTTGTGCCTAAGGGTGCCTTGTGAGCAGAACTCTCAAGAAGCTGCTAAATGAGCATTTTCCATATTCTTATTCCCCTTTATTTCTTCCTCCTTTCGTATTGCCAAGTGTAATCAGTTAAAGGTGTGTGAATTGCTTTCAGAGGACTGAAATACATAATGCCTTGCTTAATCATGTCTTGCAAGTTGTGTTCTACACCCTCAGATAGCCTCACCTTCATTTTTAAACAGCAATTTCAAAGGGACCTAACACATAGAGAACCCTCCTCCAAAACAGCCCTACACTGGGAAAGATTGTTTTAATTTCATTTCCTTGTAAACAGCTTAAGGTGTAAATTTAATTTCCCTGTAAACAGTTTAAGGTGTGAGCTTGCTTTTTCTTTTTGATTTTGGGGTATATTTGTCCACAGTCTTTTTCAGGTGCTCTGTGCATTTCTGTTGGAGGCTGTTGGCAGGGTGTTAACCTGAGGAGAACTCTGCTTTAGAGCTCAGCTTTTTCTCCATCAGAACACAGGCCTTGTCTGTCACTCATAGGAGAAATATGGAAGCAGTCATGAAAAATTGGAAGGTAAACAGAAAGATATATAGTCATTTGATTTACAGGTGACACTTGTTGTTTTCATGAGGAGCCAAAGAAAACAGTGAATTTCCAGAGGTTGTAAGAGTTGAAGGCATTACTTTTTAAAAATTTCTATTCTCAGCTTGGACAGCTCCCTAAATTTTCACAGAAACTACAGTAAACATGTCCTTGTTATTAATCTGACTATTTCTACCAACTTTTGAGTTTTATGTGAAGCCATACAACTTTTTTGGAGGGAAACTAACCAATGTTTACTATTTACATCTGGAAATTGTTTTTTAACCTGACTTTGAGCCTTGTTCATTGAAATCTTTCTTAATTAGAAGAAGAAAAATAAATTACAGTGCCCATTCGTTCTTCTCACTCTTTGTATGAGCAAGCCAGAGCTACTTGAACTTAAGTTAAGCAACTCATTAGCAAAGTTCTATGAACTTCTAATTTTTGAATTTTATGATTTTATGAAAAATAGAACAAATCATTGGAGAGTATATATATATACTGTTGAAAAACCCTGCAGTCTCCTCTGATCCATAATTGAGTTTCTGGGACTATTTTCACCATAATTTCCTTGGTTGGAGTGGATTTTCAAGCTTCCATTCTTGTGTGATTAGGTAGGTAATAAAATTATTGAAGTGTGACTTTGAGAATGAGCAACTAAAAACTTGAAATTTACTGCCTGTTCCAATAATACTGGTTTTCAAAGTGTCTCAAAAGGCAGCCTAGGAATCTTGCTTTTAGTGTCCATGTAGGCAATACTTGAGATGATCTTGAGCCATGGGATTTTAATAAGAAGATTTTTAATGTTAAGAAAGAACCTCTTTCTCACTTTCAGTTTGGTTGGTTTAGTCCACTGAGTTGTGTTGCTTTTCTTGCTAGGCTTAGTGGTTTTAATTCAAATGAAGTAATGAAGAGAAAAATGCAGAACGTATCCTTTACACTGCTAAACAACCACAGTAATATGTTTAGAAAATGTATTGAGCTGCCTAATCCAAAGCTCATGGAAACTGAATGCAGATTGATAGCAGTGGGAAGTAATTAGGCTTTCCTGACTTTTTGGTTTTTTAACCCCTTGTGAGTTAAATAAGATCACTTTTCCTGAGGAGCAGATAGTGAGAGCAGGGATGACAATACCAGAACTGAGAACCAAGCTTGCCTGGTGTCCACACACATCTTTGAGCCAACAGTTGCTTTTGAAAGGTTATTTCAAAGCTCAGCAGCCATTTCCAGGTGGCACTGGCAGATAAGCAGTGCAGGATCTTGTTCACTCCATCCCTTTTAATTACCAGCTTTATTTAGTACCTGCCAGCTAACCTGGGGTGGGGAACACATACCCCAGTTAACATCCCCAGCAATACCAGAGGATTCTTTTTAGCGGACTAAAACCCAAAAGTAGTTCTAGATTTTTTGGGTTTTTTTTTTTTTCAAGTCAAGTTTCAGTGACACTGAGCAGTAAGACACAAGCCTGTGGTAAGAGTTCTGCTGACCTTCAGTGTTTAGGATGATGCTTGTAGGTAGTGCAGATGACTACAGGTAGGTTTTTTTTTGCATTAGTCTAGACAGACACTGTGACATGCTGCTGACTTTCTTTCCCCTCAAATGTGAATTCAGAATGGGAATAAAACACCATGGATGAGATACTGTGAGCCATTATGATAACTCATGCTAATTGAAGTTAGATTTCACAATTTGTGAATTATCTCTGCTCATTAGATTAAACTAAAGAACTTTGAGGACATTTAGTCCATTTGTGCTGGTACAATATGCTCACTTCCTTTCTTCCCAGGTTGTGTTTAACTACAAAGAGAAAAGTCTTGGGCTGCTTTATTTGATGAACTGTTCCACAATCCAAAATGACTTCTCACAAAGTTTTTTTCCTTCTCTTGTTCAATTGAAATAGTTTTCCCTTAATCACATCACTTTTGGTTGTTTCTTTTAATTTTTGCTTGGAAACTTGAATTTCCTGTAACTACTCTTTCTTAATTTCTTTGGTAAAAGAATCCTTTATTTTGAGATCAAAGAATTCTGATATACATTAGCACTTTAATTATAAGCTACAGACTGATAACTGAATGAATAGGGTGAAGGCTTTTTTAGACTAGCAGGACTGACAATTAAAAGGCTTTTGCATGACTTGCAGCATAGCCTATTCTTTTTATTTTTTGTTAAATGTGGTTATTATTGTAAATGAAGATTAATAATCACTAATGGCTACTGGGCTCTTTTAGGGTAATATTCTGCACAAATAAACCCCTCAGCTTAGATGGTACTGGTGCCCCCCTTCTTTTGCAAATGTCAGTTGTTATCTAAGCAGAGCAAGCAGAAAATTACCTCTGTCTTCAGTGCAGTTTAACCTCTGTCTCAGGGACATGGGGGTTTTGTGCAGAGAATTGCTGGAGGTAAAATAAATATTAACAAATCAGCATAATACAGTGGTCTAATCTAATATTGTGTCTGGAGTCTGCTGTTCTCAGAATGGAAAATGTAAACATTTGGGAAGGGACAGACACAGTGATGCCTCCAGACTCCCTTGGGACAACCCTGGTGACTGTGACCCCCAGCAGGACCCAACCTGCAGAGCTTAAAAACTGCAAGATTTAGAGTCATTTCCAGTTTTCCTGTTTCAAATGTCTTGAGAGGTCAGTATTGATAAAGTGAAATGGTGTCAAAATGATGTTCCTCAGCTGTGCTTTTAATCTTGTCTTCTCTTTCAGACGTTGCCCAGGCTCCTGTTGATGTTGTGCAGCAAATTCCAACTTATTTTCTTTTCTAAATCATTTGCTTTTTCCAGACTCCATCCCTTTTATTCTCCAGACTACTCAACTACTTCCTTTTCATCTTACCTTTCAGGTCTTCACCCTTGTTGTGCTTATATTTGGAATAGCAAGTAGTTACATTTCCTGCAGTATTGTAAGATTATATTCTTTTAAAATGTGCTTCTCTGTGTAATATTTGCTGTTTCCATCAGATCATGCTGCCTTTGTCCCTTTAATACAGAACCCCCCTATAGATACAGTGGAATGAAATGGCCATCATAATTTAATGGTTTTAGTAACAGGTGTATGATTATAGACCCAGATGTGCTAGTAAATCTCAATTTTGCCTTCAGATACTTTGAGCTTTACAGGGGTTCCTTATGAATTTCAAGGGCCATTCCATGATCTGAGTTTCCTTTGTCTGTTTTATATAAATACTGTGTCATGGGACATTTTATTTATTATTTCTTTAATCAGTGTTTTTCAGGGACAAATTAGGAAGATGAGGGGGTTTCTTTTTCAGGTTAAAAGGCAGTCTCAGGAGCATGCCAGCTAATTATAAAATACTTCTGTAAGTTCATCAAACTGACCTGGGATTTCCTGAGACTCAAAGAGTTTGTCAGACTTGGCATTTCCCCCAGGCCTGAGGGGAGGTTGCTCAGGCCCAAACACATTCATCTTTAATTAATGTTTTCTTTTTAAAATAAAACAAGCAACCTTACCCCACCTTTATTTGTGAAGTTATACTGTTTAATTGCAGATCTCCTTTTGAGGTTTAAATTTCATATTATTACTGTAAGTCAACTGATTGCTTCTTATTTTAGTTACACTGAGGATTGAATGTTCTGATATGAAAAACAGTGGGGAAAAAGATTTGGCCTTTGAATTCTGATACCTATAAAAAGCTGAAATCCTTTTCTGGCAGATCCAAGAGCAGAATCGAACCCTAACTGAAGTAATTGCCTAAGAAGGAAATGGAGCCTCTTTGTGAAAGGTGCAGCAGATATTGGTGTTTGGGGGTAGCCCCAGTGACTCCTCCCCTGAGGCACAATGTCCCTTTTGATGTTCTGGATCTCTTCTGTGAGCTCTGTACTCAGCACGATGTGTTTTCAGCTTCCCTGGGATCCTCAGCACTGTGGTTCACTGGTGCCTCTCCCTCAGGGCCAGTCTGTCGTGTTTAATGAACTGTCAGTGCTCCAATCCTGACTGATTAGAGTGACCTGAGAGAAAAGATTTGTTGTACCTTTGCATCAAGAGGCGGCAAGAGAGAAAAGAGCAATTTCAAAAATATTTTCTAAGTTTAACTATTAAATATCTCAGCTTTTCTGAGTTTGAGGATAGGGAGACTTCAATATGTAATGTCATTATTCTTTCCATAATGCCTGTTCTTGAATTGGCTGTCCAAGTTTGACAGGTTCCTCAAGGAACTATTTCCGGCACCCATTGTGGATGATTTCCTTCAGGTGTTTCAACTCCTAAATTCAGTTTCTTTCTTTCACTGTCCCTGGTTCTCCCAAAATTCTGAGGACTGGCTGCAGCCTAGCATATATCCTTCTTTCAGTATGGCCACTTAAAAGTCATAATTGCAAATAAAATTTGGTCTAAACAGAGTGCAGTTTGGGGCTCCTCTAATAGCATTTCCTCATCCTCTTCTCACAGTCTCCATAGTCAGGTCTGACTCATTTTGAAGGTCATGCAGTGTAAAATTTAAGGATGGTGGTATATTAATGCATCTCAGTATCCTGATACTCTGATCATTAAGGTTGAAAAAGTATATAAATGAAATTGAGATAGATGAGGAAAAGTAGGGGAAAAAAAAGGTATTGTCACAATAATGGAAGCAAAATAATAATGAACATCAAGGAGAATGACTGTTCAATGCTGAAGCAGATTATATGCATTATTTTAATTAAGAGTGCTTAATGGTACATATGGTTTCCCTTGAATAATAATTGCATGCTGATGAAGTATGATTAGAGACTTTTTATTTGGAGTTCAATTAAATCAAATCCATTTCTGTAAAAGGAGAGTGATTAAAAAGATGATATCAAGGTCTAAACTGAAGGCTTGGTTGAAGCTTCCTATTGCAGATTTCTTTATTATTGCTCTCCTCTGATGACTATTATCGAGTTTTCAACAATGCCACAAGTTTCACACCAAGTCCTGTAGATGCAGCAGAAGAAGTGGCTTTACAGATCAAATAGAAACTTGGGAAGTACTTGGATGTCCTTGAATATGTGATCCTGGGATTGTTTCCAATCCAGAAAGACTCTTGGTTCATCCATGTATCTTGAAGCGTGTGAGGAGATATTCTGATTAATTAGGGCTGTAAGGCAGTTTTCTGGGCTGATCTGTTCCTGTGGAGTGCCCGTGAACCTGGGTGATGAAATGCAGACTTGCATTGCTGCTTTTTTTATCTGTAAGTCATTACTGTCTGCCTTGGAAGGCTCCAAAAGACCAGCAGGGCCCAGCCAACTGTCTGGCAACTGTTAACAGAATTATCAATTATCTCGTTGAGTCCCATCATCTTGTGCTTCGATTATCCTGTGAGCAAGGAGGGCTGGGTGTGCCAACATCCTGATTGGTGTCCTAAGCACACACATCAGGCAGGGAAAGGGAATGATACTCATTAACTGGGGGCAAACACAGGGAACTGTTTTCTGGTAGCGTGGGAGATGCTGCTGTCCTGGCTCTTCATCACAGCCTGCTTTGCGTTTTCATACCAGTCCCCAGGAATCTGCACTGACGCCTCTGGTCTGTTATTCTGAGGGGACTTTTGCTTTCTTCACTTCAAACTTCCCTTTATAACAAGAAAAAAAATGCATTTTTTGTGCTTAAGCCATGTGCACTGATAGCAAGCTGCAGGTTTACCCTGCACATGTCTTTATTACACATGCACATAAAGGAAAGCAAGCTGTGTAACTTTGGTTTAAGGTAGTTAACATCTGTCCAAGATGCAATTTCTCTACATGATCATTGTCATTGGAGTTCTTTCACTCTGATCTATGGAGATGAATTTTGCTTCATATTTCATTATATATTTCTCTTTGTACCAGAACAATAGCTAAACGTGTATCCTCAGGACTGCCTGTAGCCAGCTTCAGGCAGCTAACACTGCTTCTTTTGAAAGGATCCAGCACTGCTTCCCTCTCTTCCACACCTGATGAGGGGCAGAGAATGAAGGAACCTGAGAGGTCATTTCCTGTGCACTGATGGTATCTGGGTTTGTGGGAATGCTGTGTGCAAATCATTCTGCTTTAAAGCAAACTTTTCAGTATTTGTCACCCTCAGAGTCTGCAGCTGGTAACCAAAGCAACCTGGCTTTAACATTGGAGATAAAAAAGAGTTAACACTAGAGCAAATTTTAAAAATTCTCTATAAGAAATCCAGCATGAGGGTTTATAAAGATGTAAAGATCTGTGTTGTCATGGTGTGGCCTCCTCAGCCAGAGCACAGGAATTGCAAAGATCATTCTGCTACATCCTTTTGCATGCTCATGGCCATGCACGCTGGGGAAAAGTCTGACTAACTCTTTATCCTAAGGTTTTAATCTAGTGGCCCTTCTGGAAGTTAATTCAACACTGTCCCTGCATGCAGATACCACGAGAATTTGGCATGCATAAATATGAAATAGATGATTAGAAAATGATCTCAAAATTACTGCTGCTTACATTGATGTGTTGCACAGTTGCCTTCATGGCTTGCTGTGTGAGCAGTGGGTTCTGTGCAAACAGAAAGTGGCTCTGCCTCAGTTCCAAACAAACTGGGTTGAGCACAGGTTCATGTGTGCAGTGCCAAGCCTAACTCAATAAAGCCATTATCTTGGAAGTGAGTTAATCATCCCTCTTCTCTGCCCCTGAGGTAACAAGAGCATGGGAGCTGCCAAAAATGGGCCAGGCTCTGACTGTGTGAGGAGCAGCATGATGTGGATAGAAGGTAGGAGTGGAAAGAAAACTCTGGATAATATCAAGGAGTTACAACCCAGAGCACGGGGAATCATTCCTCACTATAAATTAATGCAATTTAAAATAATCTTTTTAATAGAATGGTATAAAATCCTAAGTTGGAAGGGATCTACAAGGATCATCAAAGTCCAGCTCCTGGGGCAACCCCATCAATCACACTATGATATTAGAAAATTCACATAAATGCATTTAGATACACAAAAAATAGATATCTCCACATCCTTATACATATAATCTGAAAAGCAGTAATTCCTGTGTGTGCACAAAAAGCAAAGCAGAGATAAGCAGGAGTTTCTTTTTTGTGCAAGAAGCTCAAAGTAATGGGATGGATGATCAATCACTCCCAGCTGTGAATGAAATCCATACAGAATGTACTTTCACTGCTCTAAGTGCTGTATATGGCTAAATTGGCCAACAAATTAGATTTTAAGCAAATTAATCACTTAAGAGGATACTTTTGACCTTAATTTATCAGTGCCTCAGAACCTCATCATGAATTATGTAGAAAGCATAGTGTATGATCATGTAAATAGAGATTCCAGAGCCAGCCCAAGCTACCATAGTCCTGGATTATTTTAATGTGTAATTTTGGGGATGCCTAGTGCTCTGTGCCAACCTAATAGAAACAGTCATTGCTTGCTGTGCACAGGATACCTGAAGGGAGGGAAAGTCCATGTTTTATTCACAATCACTTTTATTTCCTAATCAATATTTTCTGTGCTAAGAGTAAATAAAACCATATTAAATTATATGGGGGAGGGGAGTGGGTCGTTGAAATAAAGTATTTGATGTTTGCAAGACCTCACACTTTCCTTGTTCAGAAATAGGTGTTTCTTATGATTTACTGTGCTCTGGTTCACATTCTGTAGCACAGACTCACCACAGTCCTTTCTCAGAGAGCCCTCTACTGTCCTAAAATACAGCATGTTCCTGTCTGATACCCCAAAATATCGTTTGATCTGTGGTGTCAATACATCCCCTGGTGCCAAGGTAGATTTCAGTAAGGGGAAAAAACAAAACAAACAAACAAAAAAAAACCCCAAACAACAAACACATGGTATTACTGAACATTGAAGAAATTTGAGTTTTGGAAGTTTGACAGCTTTAATGCAAAATGACCATGTTTATGGCCAGATTTCTGTTTCTTTGCCTAATCGTGGGAATGTGGTTTTCAGAAAGACAGAGGCCCAAAGAACTGGTTGTTTTCTCATGTTCCTGCCTCTGATTTTTCTTGTTAACTGTGATTTTTCTTGTTAACTCACTTAACTTTTCTGGAAGGTGATGAATATAAAATCCCTGCTGTGTAGACTGATTCTGCAGGAAATTTTTCCACAGTAAATTGAGATCCCACTATTAAAAATGCTCATTAATTTATCATGAGTCTCACAACTGCTGCCATTCATCTGGCAACACTAGGTGCTGAAATTGTTATTGCCAGGGAATCACAGATTTCATTTAAATAGACTCAATTTCTCATGTTTAATTAAAGAAGTCTGATAGCATTTAAGGAAGTTGAGTGGGAACCAGAAGAAAGCATATTCATGAAATTTGCCTGTATTAATAAAATTATTTCTTCAATTTGGATGTGGGGAGAAGGTGAGGAAGGCTGATTATTTTAACATTTGAGATTACTAATCCTGTGGTTCTGAGGGGGGATGTTAATAT
>VWYE01022320.1:90956-180281 GCA_013398995.1 Alaudala cheleensis | reverse complement strand
CACTATAAATGAATGCAATTTAAAATAATCTTTTTAATAGAATGGTATAAAATCCCAAGTTGGAAGGGATCTACAAGGATCATCAAAGTCCAGCTCCTGGGGCAACCCCATCAATCACACTATGATATTAGAAAATTCACATAAATGCATTTAGATACACAAAAAATAGATATCTCCACATCCTTATACATATAATCTGAAAAGCAGTAATTCCTGTGTGTGCACAAAAAGCAAAGCAGAGATAAGCAGGAGTTTCTTTTTTGTGCAAGAAGCTCAAAGTAATGGGATGGATGATCAATCACTCCCAGCTGTGAATGAAATCCATACAGNCTGGGGCAACCCCATCAATCACACTATGATATTAGAAAATTCACATAAATGCATTTAGATACACAAAAAATAGATATCTCCACATCCTTATACATATAATCTGAAAAGCAGTAATTCCTGTGTGTGCACAAAAAGCAAAGCAGAGATAAGCAGGAGTTTCTTTTTTGTGCAAGAAGCTCAAAGTAATGGGATGGATGATCAATCACTCCCAGCTGTGAATGAAATCCATACAGAATGTACTTTCACTGCTCTAAGTGCTGTATATGGCTAAATTGGCCAACAAATTAGATTTTAAGCAAATTAATCACTTAAGAGGATACTTTTGACCTTAATTTATCAGTGCCTCAGAACCTCATCATGAATTATGTAGAAAGCATAGTGTATGATCATGTAAATAGAGATTCCAGAGCCAGCCCAAGCTACCATAGTCCTGGATTATTTTAATGTGTAATTTTGGGGATGCCTAGTGCTCTGTGCCAACCTAATAGAAACAGTCATTGCTTGCTGTGCACAGNCTGGGGCAACCCCATCAATCACACCATATTAGAAAATGCACATAAGTGCATTTAGGTACACAAAAATTATATCTCCATATCCTTATACATATAATCTGAATAGCAGTAATTTCTGTGTGTGCATAAAAAGCAAAGCAGAAATAAGCAGGAGTTTCTTTTTTGTGCAAGAAGCTGAAAGTGGTGGGATGGATGATCAATCACTCCCAGCTGTGAATGAAATCCATACAGAATGTACTTTCACTGCTCTAAGTGCTGTATATTACTAAATTGGCCAACAAATTAGATTTTAAGCAAATTAATCACTTAAGAGGATACTTTTGACCTTAATTTATCAGTGCCTCAGAACCTCATCATGAATTATGTAGAAAGCATAGTGTATGATCATGTAAATAGAGATTCCAGAGCCAGCCCAAGCTACCATAGTCCTGGATTATTTTAATGTGTAATTTTGGGGATGCCTAGTGCTCTGTGCCAACCTAATAGAAACAGTCATTGCTTGCTGTGCACAGGATACCTGAAGGGAGGGAAAGTCCATGTTTTATTCACAATCACTTTTATTTCCTAATCAATATTTTCTGTGCTAAGAGTAAATAAAACCATATTAAATTATATGGGGGAGGGGAGTGGGTCGTTGAAATAAAGTATTTGATGTTTGCAAGACCTCACACTTTCCTTGTTCAGAAATAGGTGTTTCTTATGATTTACTGTGCTCTGGTTCACATTCTGTAGCACAGACTCACCACAGTCCTTTCTCAGAGAGCCCTCTACTGTCCTAAAATACAGCATGTTCCTGTCTGATACCCCAAAATATCGTTTGATCTGTGGTGTCAATACATCCCCTGGTGCCAAGGTAGATTTCAGTAAGGGGAAAAAACAAAACAAACAAACAAAAAAAAACCCCAAACAACAAACACATGGTATTACTGAACATTGAAGAAATTTGAGTTTTGGAAGTTTGACAGCTTTAATGCAAAATGAATGTGTTTATGGCCAGATTTCTGTTTCTTTGCCTAATCGTGGGAATGTGGTTTTCAGAAAGACAGAGGCCCAAAGAACTGGTTGTTTTCTCATGTTCCTGCCTCTGATTTTTCTTGTTAACTGTGATTTTTCTTGTTAAATCAGTTAACTTTTTTGGAAGGTGATGAATATAAAAACCCTGCTGTGTAGACTGATTCCGCAGGAAATTTTTCCACAGTAAATTGAGATCCCACTATTAAAAATGCTCATTAATTTATCATGAGTCTCACAACTGCTGCCATTCATCTGGTAACACTAGGTGCTGAAATTGTTATTGCCAGGGAATCACAGATTTCATTTAAATAGACTCAATTTCTCATGTTTAATTAAAGAAGTCTGATAGCATTTAAGGAAGTTGAGTGGGAACCAGAAGAAAGCATATTCATGAAATTTGCCTGTATTAATAAAATTATTTCTTCAATTTGGATGTGGGGAGAAGGTGAGGAAGGCTGATTATTTTAACATTTGAGATTACTAATCCTGTGGTTCTGAGGGGGGATGTTAATATATGCAGATATTCATTCCTTTTTTACATGGGTGTGGAGGCTGCAGCTGTTGTTTATAATTGATTTAATGTCAGAAGATCTCAGCAGGTCACTTTGCTCATCAGTGTGTGTGGGAAGAGAGACCCTTGATGAAAAAGATCTCTTCAAACCTGGGATTAGACAGTGCAGCAGCCAGTCCTGTAAGTTAAACCTCTCCACTCACCTTAAGGAAGGCAAAAGAGGAAAAAAGTGTTATTTTCAACACAGTGTTACTGATCCCCCTAAAGAGCACAGAATTTTGCCATGTTCTTTCCTCATCCATGAACCCCAGGGGTGATGTCTGAAGGGAGAAGTGCCAGGTGTGAGGGAAAACATGACTTTAAAAAAAAATAATGCTGTTATCAAAGGAAATTGAGGCTCAGAGCTGCTCAGTCCCAAGGATTGTTTGGGTCTGGAGTAGGCAGCCTTAGGGACAGGGGGATGTTGAGTCTGGAGCTGAGAATCTGCACAGATCTACCACAGTACCATGTTACATGAGCTCTCCTCTGACATGGTTTGTCATGGTTTTGGTGGATTTGGTGTGCTGGTCTCCTCTGGAAGTGCACAGATGTCAGTAAAGTGTTGTTAACACACATAGAATAAAATTTTAAAAGTATGTTGCAGAGGCATGGGGCTTGAAATTCAAAAGAGTAGCTGCTGCAAGACTCAGGTTTCAAGTAGCTGAGCCTAATTCTTTCCAGCAGGTAAAACTGGAGGATGGCACTGCTGAGGACAGTGTTTACAGAAGGATAAACATTGGCAGTTTACCTGATTTTTTAAGTTACGTTGTTTGTAACTTGGCATATGAAGAGATCAGAGATGTCTGGTTAGATTTTTTTAACACTCCTAATGTAACTAAAAATGTCCTAAAGGCTCAGCACTTCCACCCACTGAGGTTTGCATAGCACAGGCTGGATATGGCACAGTTTCAAATTCCACTAAACAAAAAAACACCCAAAGAAACCCCCAAGACTGGCGTGTAAACTTCTGTGTTACAGAAACTGCCTGCACCCTGCGTGCTGCTGTTTGTTCTGGCAGATTGATCTCTCTCACGCATCATATTTTCATATCTTCATACCCACTACATTTGTTTTAATGATAATTCATCTTGCAGGTTGCTGCTGCTGTGGCAGGAGGGAGGATGGGAGGCTGTGCCTGCCTTGTCAGTAAAACCTGGCAGCTCTGCAGGCATGTCCCTGCAAGGCAGGCTCAGTAACAGCATGTCCCCAGAGCAAAACTGACTCTGTGTAAGAGAGGCTGTGTGCAGCCTTTCACATTTATCTAGCCTGGCCTTTAAAGTATTCATATTTTTGAAAAAAATTAAATTTGTATGCCAGTAGACATGCTTTGTGTTGCTAGTAGGCAGCTTGGATGTTTGAGGAAGAAAGTTGTCTTGGACACTGAGTTTAACTCCCTGAGAAAACAGCTGTGGCATGCAAAGAAACCCAGCCAAACCTGTGGTGAGTCCCCCTGAGCTCCACTTAATTTCATTTCCTTATTTCCATTGTAAAACAGCTAAAATGGTAAAGTATATTTATAGTTTATATAGAGGAACATATTGTGTGTGTTTCATCCAGGTATTTTTTTTTATGTCACAGACCTTTAGAAAGTGTTGTGGATCCACCTGATGTTCCTGAAAATTGGCTTTTATAGTCAAATTAGGCTCACAGATAGGTAGAATTGCAAGAACACATAGTTCCTGATGTAACAGTTTGTAAAACTCTGGAGCAGAACCTACAACATCATTTGGAAATGTCACATGATACTGAATCATCCTTAACTCCAGCATTTTTTTGATGTTTGTGGTTTTTCTTTTTACCTGTTGGGAGCTACACAGTGACAGAGATGTAAAGGCAGGGACAGCAGTTATTTCCTTCCTACAAAGATGTTTATGCCTTGAGGTAAAAGACCTTGAAATAATGTTACTTTAGTATAAACCTATTTTAAATATTCAGATTTGTTCTGCAGTATGCACAGAATCACAGGATGGTTTGAGTTGGAAGGGACCTTAAAGCTCATCCTTGAGCTTTACCATGGGCAGGGACACCTTGCACTGCCCCAGGTCAAATCCAGCCTGGCCTTGGACAATTCCAGGGATCCAGGGGCAGCCACAGCTTCTCTGGGAACCCTTTGCCAGGGCCTCACCATCCCCAGAGAGAACAAATACAGTATAACTCTACAACTATTGTTGAATTTTGTATTAATACTTATTTTTAAAGCAATTGGAAGTTTGTAAAATAAATTATCATTTACCAAAAATCATCTTTCCCACAGCCAAGTGCAGTGGAAGTGTTAGCCATTATTTTTTCTTTTTCAAGTAAGAAGAGCATCATGGGATGAATTAGCATTTGAGCTCTTAAGACCTTTTCTTAGACTTGATAATTGTGTGAATGTTACATCAATTATTGTGTGTATTGTGTGTGTATTATGTATAAATGCTATTTGAGGAGTTGTCATTAGTGTTTTAACCACATCAGTAGGGGAATAGAACCAATCATGCTGCTTTAGCTTTTCCCTTCATGAGAAAATAGTTGTCTTTACTCTTTGCTAAATTATTCTTGCATTTAATAATTCAGTAGTCAGTCTGATGCATTTTTCACCTGGGAAAAGGGGGCTGAAGCTTGTCTTTATTTTCCATGTATATTCAGTGTTGCGCTCAGGGGAATGGTATATCCAAAAATAAGGCTATAAATAAGAAATCAGTAGCCTTTTCTGTCTTGCTGCTTTCTGTGGGTTTGATAGATGCTTCTGCAGCATTATTAGTTACTCTGTTCAAATCAATGCTCTGAGCTTTCCTTTACATGATTGATTTCCTCCAGATTAGCCCACGAAGTAGGTGATTTAATAAACACCACTGCTACCTGTTTGCCAACACACACATGTCTGCAGTGGTAGACAGAGACCATAAAATTTCTAAAAGTGCTTCAGTCAGTCATAAGATTTGGATGGTATCACTTTATTTAAGTAGGAAAAAGAAAACAGATTTGGTCTGCTATAGTCGAAAGCAAACTAAAATTCCTTGGAAGGAACGGAAATAAGGCAAGAGTTTATAAAAATGAAGGCAGATTCTGCAGGAGATAATAATAAAAAGGAAAGCTGCTTGCTGGGGTATTGTCCTCTTTAAATGCCACTTTCTGCTTCACAAAAGAAGGGTTTTTTCCTTGCTTTTGTGTTCTTGAACATTGTAGTAACAGATTGTACAGTATCAGCAACAAGGTATAACTGATGATGTCCCTTCCTAAAATACCTATGAATATGCATTTGTATTACCATTTAGTGAAAGTTTTAGCAGAAATAGGCTGTCAAGGAAGAATTTAAGTGTTTTGTGTGCTGTAGTGCTGTCCTGGGGTTCAGTGGGTGTGGGGCCCATGTAGGATACCTGCACAGTATTAGGAGGTTATTTCAGTGTCACATCTGTAGCAGCTCACAGGGTGCTCATGTTCTGGGCAGTGTTGCAAGAGTTCCAATATGAAATAATTTTGTGTGGCATTTGGGTATTTAGAATATCTCCCTCAAATCTCTGAGACCAATGGTTTTTAGTGCTTTCCAGACACTTTTTGTGTATTCACTGATAGATAATGTAATGGCCTGTGATGGCCTGAGGAGCTGGGAAGGTTCTTCATAAGAAGTTACTGTGTAATAGTTTACCACAGCTGTCCAGACATAGTATTTTTTATCTTTAAGTTCACTCTTAGTTCTTTGTTTTTCCTGATAATGGCCTGACACAACATTATTCCTCCCCATATTTTCTCTGTCTATATAAAGTAGGGTTTGTTTTTTTTTTCTTCATGCCCTCTGTGATATTGTTTTCTCTAGAGGTGAACGTCCACAGCTTCACAGCCCATCTGTGCTCAGGTGTGGGCTGCAGTCTGATACACAGCATGTTCCCTCACTCTGTGGCCAGGTCATTTCTGCTCTGCTTTCTGAGAAATGTTGTGAGGTTCTATTAATCTTTCTCCAGGAAACTTGTATTTCTGATATTACCCTGCTTTCATCCCCTTTCCTGGGAGATGGTTTTCCTTTCCAATTGCTCTGCTATTGTTTTTAATATTACGGAGCCTTGTTGTTGTTTTTGCTACTTTTTACTGTAAAATTAAAATGCTACTTTTGGCACAGAAGCTATCATATTGCTTTTGAAGGATAGATATTATTCTTGCTCCCCCAACACCTTGGGAAGGATTGTACAATACCATTCTATTCAGTCCACATTTTTATCAACACGGTCACCTGCAGCCATCATTCCATTTTAGAGCCTTACAGGTGTTTCTTCCCTTTTTGCAATATCAAGATATGAAGAAGATGAATGAAAGTTTCCTGCATGTTTTTGTCAGTGTGTTTTTATAGCTCCCATGAACAGTGATGGACTTGGCAGCCTGGAGACTGAAATCCTCTGTTTAATCACAGCCAGGTGTAGTTCAGCAGAAAGATGTATTTCTATACAGAGCCCCTGTAGCATGTCTGAGCCTCCAGCTGCAGAACTGACCTTCTGTGAGCAGGAAAAGCTCTCAGGCCACTCAGCCCCTGCCTTATCTGGGAACTGTTCAAAAAGAAGCATTCATGCCACTGAGTTTTTGTGACAGGTGCTGACATCTAGTCCTGAGTGGACTGAGAGTTCTCTTGGGGGAATTTCTTTCCCTGGGTTGCTGAGAGGAAGCAGTGTCCTGTGCAGTGTAGCAGTTGTACATCTGTGTGCATCACGTTGTCACACAACACTTCTAAAGGCAGTGGGTTTTCAGGTCAGCTTGCATTTAGCCCTAGGCTTGGTCTTCTGATCATTAATGTCTGTGGTTCTTTATTTGAGTTGTGAAAACTCTCAAAATCCGATAGCTAAGACCAGAGAACTGAGTAAAACTGTAACCTTCATTCCTGTGTTTAGAGTATTGAGGTGTTTTATGTGAAAACAAAGCAGAAAGTTCCTTCAGAGAATCCTGCAGCATGCCACGTCCAGAGAAGACACTGCACAGAATTCTTGTGTGTGGTCATAAATGGTGTTCTCTGAACATTTTGTAATATTGTACAGAAAGGCACTGGCCCTGGTTGTATTACTTTCCATAATTAATGTGCTTATGGGGTTTCAATCACATTTTCCCAAAAATCCCATGAAATGAAAATGTGTTATTCCAAAAGAGGTGCTGCCTATTAAACCTGCTGGAAATTAACTGTGTTTTGGGTCTTTTTGTATTTTTCAGCTGACAGGACAAGTGACTTTGCAAATTGCCACTGCTCCGGTTTTGCCCTTCAATGCCCTCGACATCGCGTTACAAGTCCAGAACAGTCTGAAAGGTAATTCTCATTAGGGGAATATTGTTATATCTGCATTAATACAGGGGGAAAATGCGTCATCTAATCCCTGATACGTATTTTCAATATTTGAATAATAGCCAGTGATTTTACTTGTTAAGTAGGGTCATTATATAATGCTGAGTAAAATGCAGGTTTTGTTGCTAAACAAAACCATCAAGTTTTTAGATTTCTTCTGGTGTTACTTTGTCAATTAAGCAATACAAGTTACCTGTGCCTTTGAAAAATATTTCTGTTTATAGGTCTATGAAACTCTCAAGTTGATACGTTAAATAGAGAAGTAAGTTCTATAAAATCACACCCAAACTTCACATATCCTTCAGCAGATTGTGAGAGTGTATCACAAATGTAAAGACTTTTTGCAATCTCGAGGTGCTTCCCATGCATTTCATTCACTCCCTACACTATAAAGCACCACTTTTCTGTAACACATACTCATAGAAGTATGATACCTTTGCTTTAATCTTTGCCATCCATCATTGTGAAGACGTAGGAGTCAGCAGGCAAGTATTGGTCTGGAATCAGTGAGCATCTAAAGAGACAAGTAATTTTAGCTCTGTTGTGCCACATAAACATTGGTTTAGTTCAGCCTAAACACAGCAGGGGATGATCATCAAATGAAAAGTGTGGCTCAGCTGGTATTGCTTCAACTGAACATGAGATATATTCTATTGTTCTTCCTCTTTCTTTATTTTGAGTAATGGGAAATGTTGATTTAAACTGGGTTTTTTTTCCCCTCTAACTTCAGTTAGATAATTTATCTCTACCACTTCAGGGGAGAGAAAATTATTTCCTAGGCTGTAGGGCCAGCAGGGTAAATTTTCTCCCAGCTGTTCATTTTGGAGTTTTGTTTAATGATTTTCCTCATGGCTTTCATGTCTTGTCTGTCTCTGACTTGTTTAAAAGAACAGTTTTTTTTCATTTTGGAAAACATGAAGACAATGGTCCTTTTTCAGTTACTTAAATGAGAAGTTGTACTTTTTTATGTGGCTCATGGGTTTAATCATTCTTCAAAAGATTTGATGTTGTCCAAAGTTTCCAGTTCAAAGTTGGAATTTCTTAGTAAGCTGTTTGCTTCTCCAAGTCAATGCAAACTGTACATGTAGAAAAGGTGGGTAAATCTGCATGTCATGTAAAATTTGTTCATTAGGCTTAATATTGTGCCTCTGGGATCTGGTTCAGCCAATTCCTTGAACACAGATTTTATTGCCTGTTGGGCTTCCTCACATGCTCCACGTTAAATTTTGTGTAAATATTTGAGTCACTGTTTGCAATCTCCTGGATTTACTCACAAAAGGTTGTGTATACCTTGATACTTGTTAATGCTGCATTTATTTACATTTCTGAAGGATTTAACTCTGTAATGTGGTGGGTGTCTGTACAATTAGCTCTGCTAAATTCCCTGGGGTATTACTCAGCACTCCACAGACCATTTCTCATGTTCAGGATAGTGTGGATGGTGAGTTATGTCATCCCCAACACATTCCTGTGGCTCTGGCCTGTTCCTCAGAAGGATGGGGAAGAGGCTGTTCAGTGACACGTGTTCTCTCCCCTTGCACACCCCAGAACTCTGGGAAACAAACCACTGCTTTGGGGTTTATCTGAAAGGAAGGGTTGGGGCTGGAGAGATTCCTTTTTCTGCCTCTGCTGATGTTTAACAGGAAACCTTAAGTGATGGGAGATGGGGGTTCCAAGACTGAAATCCAGCTCCCCAGGGCTAGTCAGGCTGTTGTCTATTCACAGATGTGATATTTTAGACAAATCCATAACTAAGTGACTGCTTAGAATATTCTCTTTAGCTACACCTTGCAGTGGTAGCTTGTGTGGGATTTGTGCCTTCCATACATTTAAAATCAAGACCCATTTTAAGTTGAATCAAATACATGCTAGGCCTTGTAGCCTATGAAAATCCAATTTATCTTGTGAGGTAGGGTGCAGAAAAGATGTCAAATCTGGTGTGTGAATGATACCAACAGTGCTTTTAAGCACTCCTGTAGAAGTGCTTTGTATGTATATGCAAGTAAAAATGTACAATCATTTGTACAGAAGTGTTTTGTATGCATACAAGCATTTTTATGCAGAACATATTTGTATTTTCTGCTGAAAGCTCTAAGCACTGTGTTCCTTGTAGCCTGTCTTTAAAATCTAAATGTATGTTACAGCAAGTTTCAGGGGCTGATGATGGAGATTCTCAGGCATCTCATTAGGATTTAAAAGCATTTCTTTGCACCTGACTGTCCCAGCAATAAAAAGTTCAGCCACCCAGGTTGCAAAACTGAAGTCAGCCAGGTTGGTGGTGTCCCTCACTTGGCTGCTGTTGAAGCTGATGTCATTTATTATTGCCAGTCATGCAAACCTTTCAGAACTGGTGTCTGTGCCCCAGCCCTGAGTTGTGGCTGTGCAGCACCAGGCAGGGAAGTGAGATCCCCACTTGTGGCTGTCAGCACAGGCTGCAGGAGCAAATTGTGGCCATCTCTGATAGGCACTGGCTGAGAGGGAGAGGCTTACAAAGATGAATTAAGGGTGGATGAGGTTTTCTGGTTTTCCAGAAGTGCAAGAGCTGTGATTTAAAGCACTTTGGCTGATGCAGTGTCAGCTGTGTGTGGCTTCCTCTGAGTTAGGCCCTTTCTTCTCCCCAGAATGGATGTTTTACAGATGTTACAGCAGCTGAAGTACTTGGGGTGATAATAGTAGGCAGCACTAGCAGAAGTTTAAAATAATCTGCTTTACAATAAGTCATTCCCAGGCAAGTCTGTGTGACTTTCCACAGCCTTGTCTCTACCCATCCATTTCAAAACATCAGGCTAAACCCTGTCCTCAGAAAAAAATCAATGAAGAAACATCTCTCTCTCATTTACTTGATGGCTGCACGCTCATTGCCTACAGCTATCTGCTGCTCTTCATCTTGGCATCATTTCACCTGCTTGACTGTATTTCCCTCATCATTTTGGGTGCTTTTCAGAGTTACTCTCCCCTCCTGTCTGTGATGTTCAGCAAATTTCCCTCTTTACTGTTCCCACCCTTTATTCTTGACTGCAGCAGAGGTGAAAAATGGAACAAATCTGTATATAACAGAAATATCTCATTTGTCATGAGACACTGGCATCTTGTCTTCAGTATCTATTCAAGGTTGTTATGTATTAGTACCTTTCTTCAGCCTTTAAAAAAACAGTCATGGAAAAACACATTTTCCATGGACAAACATTCAGTTCTGAAGGGCAAGGATGAGCATCTGTTCTGTGTTAGTAGGCCATTAGTTTCTGCAGCTCTGTACAAAGTCATTGATAACTTCATAGAATTGTAGAATAGTTTGGGTTGGAAAGGACCTTTTAAAGGTCATCTAGTCCAGTTCAGTGAGCAGGGAAATCTTCCAGCAGATCAAGATGCTCAGAGCCTCATCCAACCTGGCTCTGAATGTTGGTACCCACCACCTCCCTGGGCAGTGTTCCACCATCCTCATTGCAAAAAGTCTTTTCCTTACACTAGTCTAAATCTAATAATTTGGTTTAAAACCCTTGAACATTGTCCTATTTCAAAAGTTTTTCCCAAATATTCTTACAAAGCCCCCTTTCAGTATGGAAAGGGCACAGTAAGGTCTCCCTGGAGCCTGCTCTTCTCCAGGTTCCTGTATTGACACACACGTAGTAAATTGTCACAACATTCCTCTTTAAGATGACTTCTTTGAAAAAAGACTTGGAGCAACACCAGATCAGTCTGCTTGGGCTACAGCAGTCATGGTAGCAAAATTGAAGCTGATGGCAACGTATTCTTTGCACTAAGGATGTCTGTGGATTTGTGTTTCTGCCCCTTTAGGGGGCTTCCTACAAAGCTTTCCCATTCAGATTTTCTACTACCAGATCTGCTTATCCTATTTTGCAGAGCATGAAGAATATTCCTAGTGAATACAGCAGCACATCATGGCTGATTCAGAATTTGCAAGCTAATCAAAACCTGAAGCAATTTCCCTTCTCTCTTACATGCAAACACATGTTCACATATATGGTAATCAAGCATCATGCCTTAAAATGCTGATTTGTCTCTGCTCCCTTTCCTATAAGTACTTGTAGGCAAGTACTGTCATAACAGAGGGTACAAAGACAATTTAAAATGTTAAACCTCTAGCTGTGCTTTTCATAAGAGCAATCAGTGACACAGGGAAAGGCTATTGTATTCAGTGTGTGTAAAAATATCTATTTGGTGTAACTTGTTTCTGAATAGGATCCAGTTACATTTAGCAAATGCAATGAAATTCAACAGTGTAATTCCCTGATCAAGAGTGCACATGCTCTTGAGTCATTTTCCTGGGTTTGCAATTTTATTTTTATAGCAACTAAACAACTAGCTTAGATGATTCATCATGATTCACACTGGAGAAAAAAGGACAAATAATACAAAATATAATAATGTGGCATTGTTGGGTTTTTTTAAACGAGGTAACACTTGTGCTTGATTTTCTCTGTAAAAGCATCACAAGGTGCTTAAGACATCATTAGTTAATGCAGGGTTTTCTTGAAGAATCATTTGCCCTTCCATTCCCATCTTCTCAGCCTGAGAAGAGCATAAATCACTTTCCCTTGGTGGTGCAGCTCAGTGTTGTGGTGCCTGTTCTGTCCTTGGCTGGCTCAGGTAACACTGCCCATCCTTGTAGGTTTTGTACTGAAGCATTAAAAAGGGCCTGGCTGGGTGTTTTCTAACAAGTGTGGTTTAGAGTGTAAAATGAAGAGTTGGTTTAGGGGCTGTGAAGAACAAGTGAGAGCATTTACATGATTTTGATGTTTAGAAGGATGGTCTGGTTGGCTTCATTTCCAAATACAGAAAGATGGATTTTCCCTTTATCTCACTTTCCCTATTGAAAAGGCAAAGCTGACATTTGCAATTGTTTATATAAGATTCAGAATAAAAGCTATAAAAGTTTAGGTTACTTGGAATACAAAGTGCTTTGCTGAAACAAAAGGATTCTTTCTAACAGGGTGAATTTGAGCATTTCCATGTGGACACATTTCCCAGGGTAGGGTGTGCACATTGCCTGCATTATATCCATGGGAATGGGAAGCTCTTCAGCTGCACAGGTTGTTTGCCAGAGATTTGAAAATTAAAGATAATTATATTTTGCAAATATCTTAAATGTAGCAAGCTTATATGCTTGAAGAATATTTTTCTGAGGCATCACCCTAACTTGATCAGAATTTCAATTACTGCAGACTGAGAGAGATACCAGCCCTTTATATCAAGATACCAGCATGCCTGTTACCCATTCTGCTTAAAGAAAGGTGAATTGGTCAAGTGTCATTAGCAAAGGAACCTTGTCCCAAACCAGGGCAGACATAAACCATCTTCTCTCACTCCTGTTCCCCCAGGGAGCTTCTGTTCATTGTTGAAATTCATCGTGAGGAAATCTGACAGTTTCTCTCACACCAAGATCTTGTCTCTCCATGTATTCTGGATCATTTCATGTTTTGCAAGATTGGAATGTGCTAGCCAGCTGACAGGAGTATATGGAATCTATGAACTCCTTTTTCTTTGCTGGAATGTATCCAACAGCAAATCTCTTTTTCCATGTGAGGGAGAATATGTTATATCCAGGCATTTCCTTGGATTTTTTAGTTATAACTGTTTGCCTTCCCATTCCAATTATATGCTCACCTTTCACACTCCAACCATGAATAATTTCAAAAACGGGTTGGTGTTTGTCCTGATTTTAACTAGAATAGAGTTAATTTTCTTCCTAGTAGCAGGTACTGTGTTTTGGCTTTAGGGTGAGATGCAGGTTGGTAAGTCACTGCTGTTTCAGTTGTTGCTGAGTAGTGCTTACCCCGAGGACTTCCCAGTTTCCCATGTTTTGCCAGAGAGGAGTTACAGGAAGCTGGGAGGGAGCATGGCCAGGACAGTGACCTGGGCTGGCCAAAGGGTTATTTCATACCAGGGAACATCGTGCTCAGTTTAAACTGAGGTGGCCAAGGAGGCTGATGGCTGCTGGGGCCAGGCTGAACATGATCAGCCCAATAAAATTGTTCATCACTTCTCTGTCTTGGGTTTTAGGTCTCTCTTTTGCTTTTCTCCCTTTTTGATGCTACATTATTACTATTGTTGTTATGATCATCATCATTATATATCAGTTATTAAACTGATCTTATCTCAACCCATTGGTTTTAGTTTTTTGATTCTTCTCCCCATTCCTCCAGGGAAGCCAGTGGGTGTGAGTGAACAGCTGCATGGTGCTTCCTTGCCAGCTGAGGTTAAACCATGGCAGTGTTCCCCAGTTACCATTTGTGATTTTTCCATGTGTATCTTAGCCAAGGAACTTGAAAATTCATTGAAATTGAGTTCTGAACCACTTTCTTGGCTTAATTATCTCAGTCACTAAGGCACAGAACTCCCTGAGGTTTACACATTCATGTAGAGGTGAGACAGCTCCTAGAGCTGTATGGTTTATGTTGATTAAGGCATTATTTGAAAGATCTAAGGATAGTTGGATTTCTTGTCAATAGGCAAAGTGAATCTTGGGCTTAAAAAAATTTCTGCATTCTGGAAATGTTTGTGCTGACTGATACTGCTTTTGACTTTCTATCTGGTTCAGGCTCTGCTTTCTCTCTCCATGTGCCTGTAGAGATGAAGGCAGTCCATGCACACACTGGGAAAGGAGGCCACACTTTTCACCTGCACTGCAGGTGGGAGGAGGCTGCACATTCACAGTGCTCCAATTCACATTTCTCTTTATAGACTATGAACAGGGAAATACTCAAGCTGTGGTGTGCTCCCAGGTGCTGCAGGCTTTTATTCTCTTGCTGTCTGACTGGCATTGCTAGCAAAGCAACAGTTAACACTCCAAGTTGAAAAAGTTTTGAAAATATTGACTGGATTAGAATATGCATTAGGATATCAATTAAAGTTGTCTCATTGGCATATGACTTAAGTGATTAAGAAGAGCAATTTCAGATACCCTCCACAATTGCTGTTAACCTCTATGATTCTTAAATGTTGGATCAAATTCAATTAAACTCTGCATTTTACAATATTCTATAGAGCAGTCATTATGGAATCCAAGCACAGGCTTTCAGACTCCAGAGCAACAGCATCAAATGGCATTGAATAAATTCAGTCTCAGAAGGAAACGTTGTAGTTCTTGATTTATAACCACTGCTTCCTGCATGCCTGTTTTTCCAAAGCTAGATTTCAAGCTGCACCCCAAAAATCATTCCTCACAGCTTATTAGATCTTAAAGCACCAGAGCCCAAATTGATCTTTGAGAAACAGATCAGAGGTTACATGGAATGATCTATGGCTTCCCTTGACCCGTTCCGTGCTGCTCGCAGGGGAAAAAAGAGGCTCAAGTTTTAATTGGACTATTAATTTTGACTTGGAAGCAAGAGTAAGAAGTGGTCTGTGAATCAGAGGTGACTGTGTGGCTGTCCCTGTTGGCAGGTGATGAAGCAGGCAGCCCTGAGCTGCTGGCAGTGGCAGCGCGTCTGAGGGACACGGCGGAGCTGTTCCAGTCGGACGAGATGCGCCCGGCCAACGACCCCCAGGAGAGAGCCCCTGTCAGGGTCAGGATGCTCAATGATGTGCTGCAAGGCCTGGAGAAAAGCTTCCTGCTTCCTCAGGCTCCTCCAGGACTTTACAGGTAGGGTGCACAGTGTTCTTTCATGTTCTGTAGCTGAGCAAAGATGGTGTTCACCGCTGCTTTGCAGAATTGTCACTGGTTTGCAGGACTGTCTTTAGAAAGAAAACCTCAGTGAGTATCCAAAATGAAACCTTTTTTTCTCCTATCACGTCCTTTCTGCAGAAAACATTAATTCATTACAATGCAAGGGGTCATTAGAATGCAGCAGTGTAGCATCTCTGTCATGGCATTGCTGCTAACAAGATCTAAAGTGTGATGGCAGCCCAGGCAGCATGGCAGAAACACGTGTCAGATGGTACAGGAAGCTTTCAGAAGAAAAAGAAAATATTTTGAAGTCTAATACTGCTTGACAAGCTCCACCTATATTTTATTTAAAACTTTGTACAGTTCATTGAAGATCCAGAATTACACAAGATACTCCCTAGCATTATTTAACATATTTAATTACATAGCAGCATTCTTGGATGCATTTCAGTGAGTTGAAGGCAGAACATTTCAGTTAATGAGGAGGCCTGAGTCAGTCACTGTTACAACATCTTCCCTCTGCTTGGAATTCTGCTCTGGTGTGTATTCAGCTGCACTACCCAGGTTGGTTTTAAGCTGTCATAGTGATCCCATTTTTTCCTTTCTAAGGAAGAACTCTGCAGGTCTCTGTCTCTCACCAGAACCAACTGAAGTAGCAAAACTCTGCTTTGATTTCAGTTGATGGGAAAAATTATCCAATGTCTCACGCAAGTGAAGGTGTGAGTGGACATCACACAGACACATGGTAGAGGTGGGGAAGGAGAGCAGAAAGCTCCAGCCACAGGAGGGATTCTTCCAATTATTAACACTGGTATAAAACAAATGCAGTCATTTTTTAACAAAAGCAAAGGGGCAAAAATAAGCAAGGTAGTTATGGGTGACTCAAAAGTGTCAGTGAATAAAAGCCCAACAGCTGTAATAAAAAAAAAAATAGAATAATTACATTTGGGGAGGGGCTAATTTACTGCCTTCCTAATGTGGCTGGATTTATAGCATGAAGAAATAAACCAAAATGGGATTAGAAAAAGTCTGATATTCCAGGTTTAGCAGTGCTGTCTGCCTTGTCTGAACTGTTATGGTGTTGCAAAGGAGCCATAAAACTGTTTAATAACAATATAATATGTATGTGTTGCATTGCAACAGCAGCATTCAACATTGTTGAATGTGGCCCAGTTCTTTGTTTGTAAAAATAAATTATATCAAAACTTAAGATTATAATGAGAGGGGTTTTGAGGTCTTCTAATATTTTAATTCTTGCAGTGCTTGCATTGTTTTGTTATTTACCAAAATGTAATTACTAGATATGCAAACATAATGTAACACATTTTTCACCTGCTCTCCCCACTATTTAGTACAGAGCAAAAGTACTTCCACACTGTGGAAGTGAAAATGTTGTACTTGTTGCCCTCCAATTTAATTAAATTTGGTACAAGATTTAAGAGTACAGGATTTCAAAGTCTAGGAGAAAACATTGGCTTTGACTTTACTCTGAATAATTTTACCTGACATCATCTGGAATATACAACAGGAAAGGACACCTTGTGTATCATCGTTTAGATGCTCATTTAAAAAGAATGCAACCTTTGTGCAGTGCCAAGGTGTGTAATTGTTACCTTTAATGGTAAATCTACACAGATAAACAGAGTCAAGGACACTGTTAAATTGCTGATGTCCTTTGCTGACATTTAAAATCTGAAGTAATTTTGCTTAATGAAAAAAAGAAAAAGCATCTAACTATAAGTCTTGCTTGGATTATTTTCCATTTTTTTAGGGATTGAAAGTCCTTCTATTAGTTGATGAAATTATGTGGATGTGTTTTGTATTCTGAAGCTATAACTGTGTCCCAAGAACACGAGAAATATTTGAAAAACCTGACACACTTCTTTTTTTTTTTTTGCTTGTAAAACTTTAAGCTTACTCTTTTTGTCATTTGATAAAGAAAACAAACAAAAAAATATCAGTCTCACAGCCAGGACCTTGTGTGCCATGTTTCATCCCAGTCAGAAGATTGATAGGCAAGTTATAAAGCCCTGAAATAGTGGTTTATAATGGAAATGCTGGCAGCCCTTTAACTATAGCAGCACAAGCAGTACAGCAATAAATACTGTGCTTCATCTGTAAACAGAAATTTAGGATGCAGTTTGCAGCCTTGACCTTCAGGCTCCAACTGTGTTTAGATCATTAAGATTCCATAAATACTGTAATTTACAGCCTTCTGAAGGAAGAATTTGTGTGCACAGTAAAGGACGTATTCTTCATGAAAAAATGATTGCTTCCTGTATACCCATTTGGACTCATATTCTCAACCTCAATCAAAGCTCTTGACAAATTTGCTGAAGTTTTAGGCATCATTTTTAGCCTTGTGTGTGTCCTAATTCACAGCTCTCTGGTTCTATACTATGTTTTCTGTCCTAGAACTTGAATTAAAAAGAAAGGTGGGTTTTTTTCTTTATTGCAGGAGTGTTGCAGCCTTCCTATGTTTCTCAACTACAGGGGAACTGATACATCTTATGTATATCAATTTTTATACTTTCTGCACACATTCCCATGGCTATAATCTCTTAGTGTATATAGGTTAAAAAAAAAAAGCCTCATTCCAGTCAATGTCATAAAATGTCATAATTAATACATTATAGAATGAGAAGCAATGTAATCAAACTTACTAGCAGAATTCAGATAACTGATTTTTTAAATAATTGGATTAGGATATTTGACTAAATTTAAGAAATCATGACATTGGCAGGTTGTTCAATACAGTAAATGCTGTAGTTTTGATGCTCATCCCTCTTACCTGAACTTCCTGACATTGAACTCCAAATTTGACAACAGCACATGTTCCCCATGATCTCTACTTCCAACTGAGCTGGAAATACACAAGTACAGCTTTAATTGGGGTGTTTTAGTCATATCCAGAAATTTGGGCAGAATGACAAATAATAGGTTGAGGAAAATCCTGCTTTGCAAAAGTTACCCTGGGACTTGATTTGGGGTTAGGAGAAAATTGCTGAGTTTTATTGTACCTGAAATATTTCTTTGATTCCCCAGTGGTAACCCTGGGTAGATTTTCTATTTCCAGAATAAATGAGTAGGAATAAAATAGGATTGCAGTTGGTATTTTTCATTTATCTCTCTTTGTTTCTTATAGCATAATCATAATACTGGTAATTATTTGTATTTATAATTTGTTATTATTTTAATGGAAGAATCAGTAGAAACCCATTTGTCTCTTACCTTTAACCATTTCTTGCTTTCCACTCTTGCAGTGTATAATTGTGAACATTTCTGTGTGTTTTCTGGTGATCATATTTTGCTACTAAAGGTAATAATCAGATTTCACAGCAGTGGCATCTACAAGGTTAATGTAAGAACAGAGGCTTTATTACTTTTGGCACTGTACAGGGGGGAAAAAAGATTTCAAGCACATTTTCCTCTCCATGAGATGGTCAGCCTCACCAGAGCCATAAAAAGATTCCATAAATACTGATCATGTCATGATTTTGCATGCTTTTCCCTGTACAGGAATACCCTCCAAAACACTGACACCAATATCAGGGAAGGCAAGACAGCTTGGATCTTCCTGGTGTTCATAAATGCTGAGTTAAATCTTGTGTTTGCCCAGGCTCAGTGAGAGGGTTCTCCCTGTTCCTTGTGTATTTTGTTGTGCTTTGCTGATCCATCTGTCAGGTGTGTGTGTGCACTCCTCAGGTGCTCACTGAGAGCCTCTCCCTGTGCTGAGAGGCAGAGCTCTGCAATGCACAATAATATTGGAAAGAATTGAGATAATAAAGCAAACTTCATGGAGTATGAGGCAGGGCACACTTTGTGCAGAGAGATCTGCAGTCTCAATGAAAGTGTCACATTCCTTCAGGTCCAGCTCTGGTTTTGAGCTGTGATGGGTGCTGTTGATACTGGATGGATCCAGTAGCAAGTGTGCAGGATTTCCTGGAATCCCCTGGGATGCTCCCCCAAAATTTTCAAACCTGAAAGAGTCATTAAAATCCCAGTTTGTCTTTTTATGTCTTTATTTAAAATTAAAGCCAAACAGAGGGCTCAGGCTGTCATTTCTGCTCCAGCTAGGTGCATTTTTTCTTAATGGACCCTTGCCTAAGGATCAGTTATGTCCTGACTGTTCCTTTAGCAGTTTCATTTAAAAAATCAAAATCAACTTGTGTAAAATCTTTCTTTTAAAAGTTTTATCTTAGCATGCCAAATTTATGCAGTCCATTAAGGCTGTATGCATCTGCCACCACTATTCATGGAATTGTTACAGGGATGGTTGTGCTTTGTCTAATAGATGTAATTGGGTGAATTGAGTAAAAAGTAGGTGAAAAGCAAGGATTTTGAAAGCAATCTGTGTCTTCAGCAAAGACCTCCAGCAGTTTTTATTGCTCATTTGTACCAGTTTAACTTCTTCATTTTGCTTCTTTTCATCACAGATATCCAAGTGTGACATTAACACTTCATTGGGCTAAAGAATTACAGCAAATGGCTGCATTTTAATGCACTGAACAAAATACAGGCAGTAAGCAAAGATAAATTGTGCACCCTGAATCTGACATAATGAAATGAAAGAACCATCAAAAGGGGTTTTTAGTACCATTCAAAAAAGGCAACTTGCATCACTGCTGAACTCGTGCCACTCCAGTGTGTGTTGTTCACCAGAACAAATATTTTCCTTTCAGATTGGGATTTGTTATGTACATTCCTGACGTGTGTATATTCAATGTGTATCCTCTGCAGGGTTTATTTCTGCTTTGCTGGTAAACTGCAGCAGATTCTCAGGTTTCAAAACACACATGCCCTGAGAGTCGAGTTGCTAGAGATATGTTAAGTAGGAGAATTAAAGACTTTATTATATCTCCGTGTGTAAACAAGCTGCTCATTGGATTTTCAGAGGACAAGCTTTAAAGATGCAAATATCCTGCTAATCTTAAACAGTCACGTGGGTAAACATGGAGTGCAATGTCACCTGCAAAATCAAGCAAAACCCTGACCCAGAGTTGCTACTGAAGACAGTGGTTCTGGCTCATTGTATAAACTCTGGAGATTTGTTTTTTTCATTTTGAATCTTTCATTTATGACTTCAAGTAGAAAACATTCCTGTCTCCTTTGTAGTAATATTTGAGATGTTTCTTTGACTGACCTGAACCAAATGCATGGAGTGTTTTTGTTGTTCTGCTTTGTGTTATGTGGAGCAGAGTGATTTGATATGGTGTCGATGATCCTTAGTGGGGGAAATACTGAAATAATTCGTGTTTCACTGGAAGCAGCAGATAATGTTCTGTCTCTGTTATCTGCCATGTGCAATTTGTAAATATAGTGCTGGAATTATGTTGGAGAAGGAAAGAATTGTGTTCTGGTTGTAGAATAGTGTGCCTCAGACCTGACTTTTGACCTCCATATTCTGCATCTTTCAAAATTTGCAGCTCCTTTTCTTCTATGATTTTTTTCACAGCTTATAAATGGAGTTCTGAACTGTGGCATTACTTGTTTCCCTGCCTGATCCTTCCCTGGTGTTTCTCAGTTCTGCAGTTGTTGTTCAGCTCCCTTCTCTCTGATAAGCATTTGTCCAAATGTATTTTTTACACCCAGATTTCCTCCCCATTTTCTTCTGCCTTAGTCCTTTGAACTTGACAGTGCTTGAGCAGTGTGATTGTGGTTTTTGCAATTGTAACTATGGAGCAGCACATTTATTCTAGCACACACCAGCAGCATTTACTAGGCTGATAATTCTCTTACAGATTCCTGCTATGGTTATTATTTTTCTCATCACTGATAATGATGCTGAATTATGCCCTTTCTTAATCCTGAGGAGATGCAATAAAGTGAGTGATAGCCACACTCCAAACACCTGATCCGAGTGGCAATTGAGATGTTTTTTCCTTTGGAATCACTGATACCTGTAATGGCCACAAATTAATGACTGTATTTGTTGTCTTGTAAATTTTTACTATTTAAAGAGCATTTGCTGCATAAATACTCCTGAATTAGCCATCTGCAGAGCTGTAATTATGGCAGACTTTAAAGCTTATTTAAACAGAGAACATGAAAATCTTTTCATTACACCTGCAAAAGCAGAAAACCTCTGTAATCAGGGATTATGTCATGGCTTGAAAACAGATTTCTCACTTCCTTGGTATGAAGGGAAACCTGGTTTTACAGATATTAATTTATTTTTCCTCTGTGTACTTCTCATGAATTTTCTTTCATCTTTTTAATTAGGTTGATTTGTGTACCTGCAGAATTCTCTCTGTACAATACATCAGGCCCATTATGTTTGTGATCCAGTAAATATTATTATATTGTAATTTAACCCAGCATCAGTTGTCCTGAAGACCAGACTGTGTCCAGGAAATGATATTCTTCATGCTTCCCACAAATGTGCATGGTCTTGTTGGTTTGGTTTTTTTGTTTTGTTTTGTTTTTGGGTTTTTGTTTTTTTTTTTTTTGCAGAATGACATTTATTTTAATTTGTGTCCTTCCTGGGTGTTTTAGCCCATTTGACAGCAGTTGTTGTGCTGACTGTAAAAGCCCTGTCACAGCTGTTCTGTGAGCTCAGTGCAGAGCTCTCCAACCTCCAGCAAGTCTTGTGGTGAGGATGCAGCTCCTTTCCCTGTCCCTTGCTGGCACATCTTGCTTGGTCTGCACTTATGGTGCTAAATAGGGCAAGAATATTTAGTTCCAGAAGAAAAATAAAATCTACTGTGATCTCAGGAAGCTGTGCAAAGTATTAGATTCTGAATCATTTATCAAAGATGACAGAAACTTTAATATTTTATACATTATTTTAACGTTATTATAAACAGTAGGACTGGTAACATTTTTTAGATTCAAGAAATATATGAATCCACATTTTGGTCATGACAGATAAGAACCACTCGTGTGTGGTTGAAATATTAGCCAAGAACACTTTTTGAGTATAGTACAAAAATAAATGGAATTCCTTGGGATAATAGTTAATATGCAATATTCCCCCACTAACATATTACCCAGGCAGTAGAGCTTAGAAATGTGTTGATGAGATCATTAACAGGAAAATTACCTTAACTGGGACTTAAAAGAAGTGTTAATTTTGTTTGTGGACCTGCCACTGAAGGTAATAATGATAACTTCAGGCATTTCTTTAAAGATGCATTATTTATTATGGACATAATCTTTTATCCCTCATTAACTCCTGTGATAATGACCTGTGGTAATGGCCTCATGTGACTTGGCATGGAGTTATTTAGGGTGATAAACCCAGTGAGGATCAGCACTGGAGATCAAGGTCAAGCCAGTTTCCTGCATTAGGCACTGGACACTGCTTTGTTCAGGATTGGGATTCCTCCTTAGGAAGAGGATGTTTTACATGATTTCTAAATAAAAAGCCCAATGAAGCCATCAGAACATCAGCTGTGAGCCATTTGGAAATAATTTTATTAATTCACTTCCCTCAAGTTCTTCAAAATAGTAGCACATCTGCTTTGGATTGGAGTGTTTCAGACTGAGACATCCTTAAAAGACAGATAGTTTCCTCCAAATTAGACACACAAGCATATGTTTCTTTCACTTGAAAAGCAAGTGTAGCATAAATCATTCAAAGAACAACATGCTTACATTTGTTACCAGCAGCTACATTATTTGAAATTTAACAAAGAATATTTCATACCAGCAAATGACATTTTAAAATACAGTTCTATCAATTTTGTTCAATGCATCATCACTCTTCTAAGTATAAATGTGAGTCCTCGTTCTGAGGAACCACAGAAAAAGTACTGGTGGATTTCCAAGGAATTTTTACATCTCCTTGGGGAATACATCATTCTCTCATCAGCTGCATGCAGGGTTTGGAAGCTCTGTGGCAAAGACTCTGATGGTGGGTTCTGTGGTTTCTGCAGGAATTTCCACGTAAAGTTGCTTAATTAATTTCTGTAAAACCATACAGAAAATAATGCCTGATTAGAGGAGTGCTTTTTAGTAGTGATAAATAGCAATTTGCAACTTCTGAAGAACAAATGCATCCTATACAAATTTTTTCATTTCACTTTTGTGAAGTCATTCTGTACTGTTGAAATAGATTGAATTCTCCTTATCCACTGATCTTGTTTACTCCAAAGCAAGAAAGAAATCAGCTCCTAAACTCAGCAAATTTTCACCAGGAGGAAAACTGTGAGTGCATGGTAATGCTGATGCTCAGCCCTGGCAAATAGATACTTCATTTTACTCAAACTCAGTCTTTAAGCTAGTCAGGCTTCTTAGTTCCATTACTCTTACTTGAGGCTGTTCCAGAACATCAGTCCTCTCATGATCTGCTAGTTGCCTCCAGTTGCCAGCTTCCATTTGTTCATGGTTATTATATATTATACTAGACACCGTTTGTTATCAAAAACCACAAAAATTAGGAAGTGATGTAATGACTGTTTATTTAACAAAAGTGAAAAAGTTTGGCTACAGGTGTCATAGATTCAATATTTAATTTTTTTCTCAGCCATTGCAGAACACTGTCCCATTATCAGAAAATCAAGCTCAGCATTGTTAACTTTACTTCATGTCAATCTTTTCTGTTAGCAGAAAATATTTAACTATCAAAAGAACAGTTTCCTTGTACGTCTTTCAGGACAGAAGTGAAAGTGAATATTTTCTGTGAATGTTGAGTTTTTGTGATAAAATGTCCTCAAGCAACCTTTCTTGGCCTAAATTCCTTAACAGACTTTTTGCTTTCTCTTTAGGGTTCTGAATGTTTGTGTATGTGCTTTGGGATCTGGTACTGGTGCACTCAAGGCCTTCACAAAGATTTAAAGTTGTCAAGGTGCATCAAGCTGAAGCTTAGGCTAGAGTTAGGGTTAGGTCAGGCTTTAGTGATCCTTCAGTGAGAGATTAGTGTGTTTCAGGCCAGTGCATCCCTTACCTTCAAAAAGTGCTGGAATCAAAGAGAACTGTAGGGAAATAAAAGATAATGCATCTTGTAACCCACTTCTCTTCCAGTTTGGCTTCCCTTTTTCCCTTTGTTTATTTGGCAGGCAGTCAAGCCAAGCATCAAGATTCTTCAAAGAGCTGCTAAAATCAGGATTAATTTTTTAAAGAAGCCATATTTAAAACTGACCTCTCAGAAATGTACTCAGACCCAGAATAATTACCTGCTTGTGGTCGCATGTCCCAACAGGATTCTGTTCATGCACACTTACCACAACCTCCATTTGCTATAACTGACTCAATCAGAGATGTCCTAATGCCTGTCTTTTATGCAAGATAAATTTGTATTTAGCAGGGAGAGAGTTTTTCTGGTTTAGCAGTGTCACATAATGATGCCTTTGAAATGCCTTTCAGTTGGTTAGACTTTATTTGGGTTTGATATCTCGATTACCTGCAGCTTATCAACTGCTGATAAGATGCAGGTACATCCCTTTCAGGCAGACACTCACCTCTGAGTGTACATGATTTTAAATCCATCCCTTTTTGGAATATGTATTGGTGGAACCATTTGCAGCCTGTAAAGGAGGGCAGTAAGGGAAGGCACTGGATGGCTCTTGAAAGAAGGAGAGGATGTGTGGGAAACAAAAGTTAGGAACAGCATATTACAAACAGAGGATCCTTAAAAATGACATGCTGGGTTTGTGGGGACTTAGGGCTGACATTTACAGCTGAGTTGTCCTGAGTGGTTTGGGGCCACATCCCCATCTTCCCTGGCTGTGTGGCTGTTGTTCCATCCTGTGGCCCCAGAGCCATCACTGCCAGGGTTCAGTCCAGCAGGGAAGAAGCACTGTTGGAAAAAAAGAAAAGGGGGTTCCTCTGGCTCAGCTCTAATGACATGGAATGACACTTCACCAGGGCATATATTTCCCCCTGATAAAAGCTAATCTTACATGGCCAGCAGCTGTAATTTTATAATTATAAACCTTCTGCCACACTTTCTGCTGTGCAATAAAATAGGTAAGATAACAAAACTGCATCTGGGTGTCAAAAAGGTTGGAAAAATAGGAACAGAGGGAAGAGGAACCACTGGAGGTCAAAGGATAAGGTTCCCAGAGGAAGAAAGGAAACTTTCTGGGTGTTCACTTCAAAATTTTCTGAGGTGCAAACCAGTATAAATCCTCTTGTGCTGCTTCCTGAAAAGAAGATTTTGTGATATTTTTATGTCCTACAATGAGTAACCATTGAATGGATCTGGAAGTCCCAACATGTAAATATTACTATTATTAGAGTGCATTTACTTATTTACCAAAGTAATCAGATTTTATGTCTTACAAACATGAATGAAAACAGACCCCTAAATGTAAGAAAAGTGTGTTCAAAACTGAACAGTATCAGGAGAAAGGGAAGTTCAGAGAATCCCTGTTCTNAAACCAGTATAAATCCTCTTGTGCTGCTTCCTGAAAAGAAGATTTTGTGATATTTTTATGTCCTACAATGAGTAACCATTGAATGGATCTGGAAGTCCCAACATGTAAATATTACTATTATTAGAGTGCATTTACTTATTTACCAAAGTAATCAGATTTTATGTCTTACAAACATGAATGAAAACAGACCCCTAAATGTAAGAAAAGTGTGTTCAAAATTGAAGAGTGTCAGGAGAAAGGGAAATTCAGAGAATCCTTGATCTTGTGTGTAATTTTTTTTTTCCCTTGGAGAGTACAAGNTAATGTATTGCAGTTTTCTCTTTAGGAGTGTCTTTTTGTTTTGTGGGGGTCAGGCTGACAGTGTGAATTATATTTATAAGATAAAAGAGTTAAAGATGGAGGTAGATACTTAAGCAATTAGGCCAGAGGCTGGAATTGTTGTTTTAAGGGTGCAGGCTACAAAACCAATTTGTGTTAAGGAATGTTTAAGTAATTGAATTTCACAGTGTAAATTAAAGTCTCTTGCTATCATTCAGCATGTTGTGGGCACATGGTGATACCTTGTGTCAATGAAATGGCTGGGGTTTATTTTTCAGTCCCTGTGTAATCTTTAATGAAAACACTTTTCTGACTTGTAAAGGCTTGGAAGTAATAAATTGAACTGACCATTTTTTTCATTTGATGAAGCTTCAAGAGAGATAAGAAGTAAACTTGTATAAATTGAGTCTCATGAACATGCTTAAAGAGAGAAATCATTTTATGCAACAAAGGGGTGGCATGGCTTGGCAAGCAAAGATAAGTAATTGGAAAATACAGGATCCCAGTGAGAACTCCTGGCAGAAAAGTTGAAAAAAACCAGGTGCTGTATTTATTATATTATCTATTATTTGCACATTAAATATAAATGAGGTTCTGTCATACTATGTAATCAGCTATTCTGAAGTCATATTTCTATTTCAGAAGTTAGGATATTATTTGAAAATTATGGCAGTAGACTGCTTGTCTCATTCATCAAACAACTAAGCTCTCATCAGACACTAATTTGCCCTGCATTCAGGTGAGGTGGACTGGCAATATTTGTTTTCACTTGGATCTCATGCTGTGTATTTACTGTGGAATCACCAGTAATTCCAAAATCACAGCAGTAGATTTAAACTGTATTAACACCCATATGAGGGTCAGGGTAAACCATCTTTCCTGGCTTATGTGCCTTGTTCAGAGCACATTTGATGTGGGACACGAGGTCTGTTCCTGTTCACCACCAGCATTGTCTCAGCAGCCCCCAGATGTTCCAATGTTCAGCCCATCCTCTTTTTGGAGTCATTCCTGGCAGTCTCATCACTCTTGCTCTGCTGATGGTGGCTGTCCTAGGATGCTTTGATAAGTTAAAGGATCCTAACACAGACCAGGGCTGTAGGTGTTTGTTGCAGGCATTTGGAGTAGAATTCCAGCTCAGTCAAACTCTCCCAGCCACCAGCAAGCAGATCTCTCCTGAGGGTAGGAAGAAATGTGATTATCTCTAGCACTGTCCTTGCTGTTGGAGGTGGTGGAGGGGCTGTGAGCAGGCTTCTTTCTCCCTGTGAACTACAGGAACTATAGAGGGGAGTTCTTCAAAAGCCTGGTTCTGCTTGCACTGATCTCAGCAGGAGTCCCTGAACTGAGGCAGCAGAATCAATCCCTGCTTTGAAAAATGCACTATTTCCCATAGCACAGCCTATCCTTAATAACCTACCAACCAACCAACCAACCAACCAACCAAGAATGTATGTGTTTCTCAGCATACACAGTTTTCATTTACTGTGTCACAGAGGCTGCTTTGGGACAGTCCATGAGATAAGTTGAGCATGGGCTGCACCATAGTTAGGGGACAGTGGCATCATCTCCAGGCTGAGGAGGCAGGGGTTTGTCCTGGGGCTGCTGCAGTGCAAACTGAGGAAGTTATTGCCACATCTGCCTGTTTCTGCCCTGCTGAAGGGGCTTTCTGTCCCCTCTGAGCTGTTCTTGCACGTGCTCCTGACCTGTTTTTGTGTAAATGGTCTGTGTCAGTGGTGACCTGTTGTTTAAACTGCTGCAGAGTTGGATTCAAACCCTTTCCCTCCTCTGTTTAGATCTCCAGTGCATTGCACTGCAGACCCCTTGAACCATCTGGGTGTTCCTGTCAGGGGATGAAAAACTCATCATTCCCTCTGCACACTGCTGGGTTTGGATGTGTACCCAGTATTGGGGGGATAAAAACATAGACTGAAATATTGCTTTGTGAGGACAGGAGTTATTTCATATCCCTGAAAAAAAAATGGCCTCTCATTCAAAACATTTTTTAAAGCTGAAAAACATGGCCAAAGATTGTGGGTGTTCTGTGGTGTCGTTTATTGGGCTGCTCTGTTACCTTTCCTCCAGGCAGAGTTGCAGTTAGGTGATTCATGGAATGATAAGATGCACTTTTGTGTTCATCTAACTTCTGTAAATAAACCCAGCAGTTTTATTACTAATCTGGAGTTGCCATTTGGCCTGTTCTGTCATGCCATTAAGTTACTAACAAAGTGTGTGAGTTGTCCTGTTTCTTGCTGGGTTCTCCATGGAACAGCTTCTCCCCTGCCCTGAACACTGTCCTGTGTTTAAGGACAAGGTCCTGCACCAAATCACTGCAGCTTCCCTGTTTTGAATTCCATTCCCTTCTGTTTGCAATCAGAGGAGCTCCTGGGTGGAGATTTATGATATTTCTATGCTCTTCTAATTAGTGTAATGATTACACCTGGTTTTGGATAACATTTATAGCCTGCTTCAAAGAGTGCCACTAAAATCACTGAGTAGCTTTGAATTCTGAGCCTTCCACACCTCACACTGATAACATTTCCAAGGGATCACTCATCACTCAATCTCTTTTTCTACAAACCATTAAAATATTTTGCAGATATTACTGGAAAACACAGATTTTTTTTCCACAAGGGTTTAGCTGTGTGTGCTGTTTCTTTCCTCTAGTATTGGATATTACATATTATGGATTACTCTTGTTCTGAAACCACAAAGGATTATTTATGAAATAAAGTCTCTGCTGAAGGCAAGGGGAGTTTTACCACTGGCTTCAATGCAGCTGGAATTTCACTTCTGAAGTATAAAATAAATAACATGAGCAGATAGGAAAAGCAAAACCAAACCTGTGCTGAGGGTTCACAACAATAACCAAACTCTTTTTAGAGGGGAATAAATGGGATTCATCTGAGACACAGAATCCTTCATGAGGAGTGTGATAGGTCTAGGCTCATGCTTTTGAAAAAAATCTTGAATGGTCAAAGAGGAATGTGAGATTTCTTTGATGGATTTAGTAACTGCTCCAATGTAAGTACACACAGTTCAGTGAATAGATTCAGTTTATAGAGGCATAATAAATATGTATTTGTCTCTCAATCTGCCACGGGTCAGCTTTATTGTGCATAATATGTATCATCTCTAAGCTGTGGCTGGTACTTGCAGGGTTTCTTGATGGCATCTGATGGATTGTTTTTGAGTAAAAAAAATTCACCATTCTCTCCATTCTGTCCTCTTTCAGAAATATTCTTTACAGACTGGATGACAGGACCAGCCAGTTCTCAGTGCTGCTGGAGGCACTGGAGCACTGCAAACTCCATCAGTCAAATGAGACCATTCGAGCAGCCTTGTCAGAGGTGCTGAACAGCATCAATTCAGCTCAGGGTTACTTCAAAGCAGGACTTGATGTGTTTGAGACTTCCTTAGCTGGAAAGAAATGAGAGGATTCTCTGCATTCTAAGACATTTGTTTACAACTTGCTAAACAAAAGTTGGACTTGGACCAGAATTGCTCTGAGGATCAAACCCTTCTCAGCCTTTCCTTCAGCTGCCGCTCAAAGGTACTGCAACACGTGGTGTAAGAAATGTAAAACAGTATTTTGCACTGTTCACAATAGATCTCAAATGTCTGTTCCTGAATGTATAAAACCTAAAGGGAGGGAATAACACTTCAGAGATGATTTTTGGAAGGACATCTGCTGTATTTTTTATATGTAAAATATGTTTTTATGACTAAAGAGCTCAATCTTGCGAAGTACCGAGCACATCCTGCGATGTGCTGAACCCCAGATGTGCACCCAGGGGAGATTCCCTCTGTCAGAAAACTCTGACTCAAGTTTTTTAATGTTTTCAGCAAGCTCATCTTCTTCCTTACTCCTTTCAGAGTAAGTAGCTGAAGGATGTGGTGTTTCCATGGGTATCCAGCACCGGAGTGGAAATGCACAGAACACCTTTAGGGGTGCAATCCAACACCTTTACTCCTGTGGAACAATAAATACCTCAGTTCTGAGAATACAGATGAACTTTGATTCTTCCATTTCTGTATGAAAATAAAGAGTTGTTTTCTTTAATGTTTCTTGGAGAGGAAATTTTTGTGATTATTTCAAATTATTTGAAAAGTGTAAATCGGTAATTACACTTGCATGAAAATGCTTTGAATGTTTATGGGAAATGAAAGAACTGCCTAGTCTTTATAAGGCTACAGGCCTTACAAATTTTCACCAAACATTCCCAAAACATCCCACTTCAAGGTCTCTAAATTTCCTGAGAGCTGTAAATAAAAGCCAGATGTCCAAGTCTCAGGAAAAGTTTTGGGATTCCACCTGCTATTCCAGGCTGGATCATTCCATCAGACCTGGCAGACAGGACCTGGATCATTGTCAACAAAGCACAAGGAAAACATAACATCCATTCCCTGCTGTAGAACCAGGAATTCAAGTGTGGAGGCACAAGCTGGTGAAGCATATTGCAGAGCTAAAATGCAAATCTGTTTTTTCCATTGGTAGAAGGCTCTAATCACACCATTGCCTGTTGGCCAAAGTAATCAGTGAGTGAAAAGATCAGGAGGTTCAGTGTCCTCTGAGGGAATGCTATACACATTTGAGAGCTGCAGGTCTTAATAATATAAAGAGTTGAAATTGTTAAGCCCTATTTGGGTTTTACAGTCTCAAATGATTCTAGGTTTAGAGCTTAAATAATTAATTTTATATACATACCTTAGAATTTAAATATAATTTATTTGATGGAAATGTTAAATATATTGTTACTCAGCTTGCCATGTAAACATTACAGGAACATTTCAGGTTGAAATAGAAATGGAAGAAGTGTCTGTATTAATGTTTAAAAATTGCTTTTAGGAAAAATTTCTAAGTCTACAATTTGGTGAAAAACTTCACATAGCAGGGAACAAGCTGTTTACAGGTTGGGTTTCTGTTTCCAAAGTCCTTAGCAAAGGGGTCTCTCCAAGCAGTGGCCCAGGACTGGGTACACCCAGCTGTGCTGTTGCTACATTTCTTCTCAAGTTATGGTTGAATAGAGGGCAAAAGCCCCCTGGGCCTGACCAGAGGCAGAGCTGTGCCTTTGTCCAGCAGAGGGAATTTGTTCAGCTCCACTCAGTGGGACTGCTTGGACTCAGACATCATCATCTCCCAGCTTTCTGTGGCATCTGATCAGCAAAAGTTAATGATGATTGTTTTGCTAATGCTGGCTCCAGTTCTGTTTAGTGCAGAGAGACTTTGACTTTGAGGGGAACATTTTTTGTAGGTTCACCCCCTTGTTTGCAGAGTTTTTATTATTGCAAGATTTAAGTGGTTGGAATAGCCACATTTGAATTGTGTGTTTAGTTTGGGGACTTGGGGATGTACTGTGCATGCTGCACGTGAATTGTGTCTGTGACAGGCACCACTCTTCTAACAGTTCATCAAGTGAAATAATTTCTTTAGAGTGCTGCCTCACTGTGGAGGCTTTGGTGGCATTAAATGATAAAGGGTGAGGTGCCATTAGGAGACCAAAAAGAGAGATGAACACCTTTGTTAACTCTGTCAGGTGAATTTAATAACTGCTTCCTCATCCTCAGAACGTTCCACCAAACCCACCTCTAATGCAGCCAAAGTGTACTCTGCAAAATCACTGAAATCTGGTGGGAGCAGCCTCCCTCATGGATGATTTCTCAACCCTGTAATTCCAAAATAAAATATTTATCTTGCTTTCTCACTGATGTCCTTCTGTAACCACGTCTAAAATAGCAGACTCCAAAGTACTCCATTAGAAAAGCACTGCTGTTGTAAATGTCTGTCTGTTCTAGAGACAATCAGATGTTTTTGTTTGTGAGATGAATCAGATGATTGTAGGCTTTTATTTCAGTGTTCAGCTCTTACCTATAAGTGAGTGCTCAGTGATAATATTTGTATCATTATAGCTTTGGGAAAAAAAAGCACTTTTGAGCCATATCCTTCCATTGATTTTTAAATCCTACCTATTGACTTCAAGGAATTTATAGCAAGTTAAGGTCCAAAGTACCCAGTGTGCTTCTAACACAGAGTTTTTGCCCAACCAGCTGTGGAACATCAGCCAAAGGAAGGTGTTAGTAAATCATAGCAGCTTACCCAGATTGACTTCACTCCTGTGTTGAACTGGAATAAGCAGAGTGCTCTTAAAGGCAGAAGTATCTTTGCAAATTGCCTGAATGATACTAAAAATGTGTTGGCTTTTCAACTGCCAGAGACAGTGTAACAAATGCATTGATTGCTGCTTAATCTAGAGTCGTGCTCACAGTGACCAGAAAATCCCTGCAGCCTGCAGTATTTGGATGTTGAGACAGTTGGTAATAAAAGGCAATAAGGTTTTATTAGGATGTATTTTAAAGAGTCCATAAAAAAGCTAAAGTACAATCAAGTCATATGAATAGAAAGTACAGGGAGCTGGATTTTGAGTGCTAACCTTAAAAAAGGCAGTGAATTGTTTTTATCATTGAAGAAAAATAGTATCTGTGCAAATATGCAAATACACAAATGCCTTATGTCTTCAAAAGGTTGTGTAAACTTTAATTTACTTGCAGTGATAATGTTACCAGCATAAACATAGATGTAAATAATTACGTGAGGAAATTAGCAAACACTTTGCACTGCCTCACATTTTGGGTAAGTATTTCAGTGTAGAGATGTGAAAGGAGGCACTGCAGCTGACCTCAGTTCTTGCAGCAGTGGGTGGGGAAAGGTGAAATCTCTGGAAGGAACTACTGGAGATCATCTATTCCAACCTCCCTGCTCAAGCAGGGTCACCTAAAAACAGCCTTCCAGGAGGGGCTGAGTTCAGATTATTGTGGAATAACTTCCATGGATGGAGATTCCTCAGCCTCTCTGGGCAATCTGTGCCAGTGCATGGTCACCCTCACAGGGAAAGTGTTTCATTCTTCCATGGAAACTGTTCCTCCAAATTGCTCCCTGTATTTCTGAGTTGTTGAATTACTGCAATTAGTTTAATTGCAAACATTCAAAAAGTAACCGTCATTTCATTTAGTGAAAACACCATCTCTAGGATTTCACAGGTATAATATGTCAGAAACTTTGTATAAGGAGATTTGTCCTACAAGCCATAAAGTTTTTTAAGTTATAGAAACTAATGTCCTTATCTTTTGAGGTCTTTTGCACAGTCCCTGGTCCCCAGTCATGGCATTTCTCTACACTTCAGGATGCTCAATCTACAGAATTTAGCTCTGAAACTAATTTGAGATAGGGTCTCCAGCAGCACAAGTAAATGTCTCAGATATAGAATACAAACATATTTGTGATCTATTACAGGTTACAATAATGATAAAAATTACTTGGATACCAATGCAGTGATAGTTTCGGGTGGCTTTAACCATCTGGCTCTTTTTTTCTCCCTCTAACACCATCTTCTCCAATCCCCTTCATTCATCTTCTCTCACATCTCTTTGCCATGTGATGATTTTTCCCATCCCTCACCTCCTTTTTCTCAGCCATCCCCACTGGTTTTCTGTCTCCATTCTACTTCCTTATCACTTCTTAAGCTCCCCTTTAATTTGCCAACCACCAAGTTAATCCCCCTCTTTTCTCTCTCTGATCTCAGTCATGCCTTTTGTTCCCCTTTCAGTTCTCAGCTCACCTCCCTCAAGTTTAAATTATTATTCTGGTACAGCTGACCATAATACAGAGCTCAAAGTGGTGGAAAAGTCCTGCTCAGATCTAAATGGATAAAGTGTAAGGAGACATCATCTGTTAAATTCAAAGTATTCACTTCTGAGTATATGCAAGCACCAGGTTTTCATTTATAGCTTGACTGGATGGAAACAGATTTTTTTCCTGTCTTCTTTCCCTCTAAAGAGAAAGAATCTGGACCAGGAAATTCCCTTAAAAGTAGCAGTGTAGAAAGGTGACAATCTTGAAAGTTTTGAAATAAACTTTTGAAGTTTATTTGAATCCAGTTCTGAAGGTGGATGAATAAGAGATCATAGACAAAGAATCAGAATTGGTACCACCTGTCTACCAGATAAAACAGGCAGTATCTAAACATGGAATTTCTCTGACCTTGCAGGAGCCATCCAGCAATCTCTACCTGTTGGCTACACACCAAACTTGGGTATGTAATTGTGTTGTCCTACACTGTTTTACATGATTAAGGATGACAAGGACCAAAGCCACATGCACAAACCTGTACTTGAACATGCACATTTGAATCCAGGAAGTGCCTAAGAATAAAGAATACTCATCTGAGAAGCAAAGGCTTTAAAAGTATTTAAATTAGACTGCATGTTTACCAAAGCTATGGTGCTGTTAAGCCTCTGGTTTTTTTCCTAATTATAATCCTACTGCTGCTGGTTATTTCTACTATTGCTCATACACACTTGTCATAACTGGAGAAAACTGGGGTACATCTGCATGGATCTGCAAAAAAGAAAATGTTGCTCCTCAGTCTTACTGACCTCACTGGACTGGTTTTTTCAACAGGGTTGACTTTACCATCGTTACTTACCAGGGGGAAATTCCACAGAAACAAGGTCAGCAGAATTTGGCCACTGTTCATGGAATTTCCCAAAAGATTTGGTATCAGAAGATCAATTTCTGTTTAATCTGTTTTCTTTAATCTCTCAACACTGAACATTACAACCAAGATTGTAATTTTTTGTTTAACTGGGAGGAGTCTCTTGGTCAATGTTAAGTAAGCCCACAGGGCAGAATATGAATGTGTATGTACAAGTGATATCATCTAGAATTAACTTTATACCTATTACAAATGCTGGATTAATGCAGACATACTTTTGTAAATTACACAGGTTGGAATTAATACAAGGGCTTAATTTAAGAAATTTAATCAGAATAAAGGCGTGGAACAATAGTTTTGCTGTATAAATGTAGTATATGCTTCCTCATCTGCCTAATCCATTTGGTTAAAAAAAAATAGGATTTTGTTTTAAGCTGCTTCTCTCTGATTTATTTTCCAGCAAGCCTTTGAAAATGAAGTCTTGGTCTTTCTTTTAAATGTGTGCTGCCTTTAATGTTTCTGGAACACTTCTCAAGTGTTCAGACAGTGTAACACCACCTTGTCTGATCACTCTTGGATTATTTGATAGGATTGGGTGGAATTTCAAAGCCTGGTCTTTGGCAGAAAGTCCTTTACTGACTGTTACTATATATGATATTATAGAGAGGCTGCCTTTACCTTGCAGTGCTGTAGGTGGACAATGTGATGTTTTGAGGCACTAATTCAAGAGAATTTTAATTTTTTTGCAGAGACCTGTTAATTTTCTCCCATTTTGAGGCTGTGCTCCCCTGCCCATGCTGGTGACAGAGCAGTGCAATACCAAGTGCTCTTAGCACAGGTTCCTGGCATGTTGAGGGTTTGCCTGAGCTCTCAGTGCATTTCCAGTTTTTAATTGGTGTCCCTTGTAGCCCCCTTGGTTTTGTGTGGCAGAGTCCTGATCCCAGTGTGAGTGACCCCAGGGAGAGGTGGATGGGTCTGACTTCTTGGTGAATTTGCTACAGAAAATGCTGATGCCCCTGTCCTTAAAAAAAGTAAATAAATACTTGGCAAGGGCTTCCCAAACATTTGATGTTTTCAGCCTTTATATGGAGGATTCTGAAATAGTTTTGGATGCTGCTTCTTTTTTTTTTTTCTCATTTCATGTTCTCAGCAGCTGAAACACCTTGTAGTGTATGAATCCACTAGAGGGGAAATAAGGAGATCCTTAATATTTTATACTTAGAGCAAATCAGATGAACACAAATTCCCTGTGTTTTCCATTTGCAGTTTGCATGAGTTAATGTGCAGCACACTCTTACCACACATCCTGTGATTTGGCATTGTGAGACAAATAGAGAATGAATGTGATTCCCCATCCAGAGGAGCTGTATTGAATTCAGGGAATGTTTCTCATCCCAGCATCCTAACTGCTTGTAGAGAGTGTGAGCAAGCACAAGTTAAGGTACTTGAAACAGGTACTTTTGGGGGCTTTAGCAAGGTGTGGTAAATAATATTCTTCTGTGTAAGAGCAGATTTTTAGCATTGCATCCCTACCCAGGTGTGTGTTCATGTGTTGTGTGTCCTCACTGCTGTACCTGTGAGATCAATGCTCAAGTGCTGTGCTCAGTGTCTGTGCTGGTCCCAGTTCAAACTGGTGGTTTTTAGTCAGTAGCACCTTGCAGAGTTTACCTACTCAGGTGGAATGTGCAAGTATTTCTGCCTGTTGTGTGCAAAAGAGCAGCTGTCATGTTGTGTTACCTTTACCAAGCCTTGACACAGAATTTGAGGTGCCTGAGTGATGACTCTGTCATCCCATCTACTTCTGCATTTTCACACAGTGAAATCACGTTGCCAAAAATGATAGCTAGTCAATGCAGAATATCAAGTAACTACTATGTTTTTTTGGGGTTTTTTTGACCATGAAATAATACAAACTTGATGCAGGGATTTCTGGAAACCAGTGACTTTCATGTTATGTGGAAATGTGCAATGAAAGGTTGATTTTTATAACACTTTATAAAATGTTGAGTCTGAATAAAACAGCTTATTTGCAAAATTAGTTTACTTTGTATCAATTTGTATTTTTATAACATGGTGCAATAAAAAGAGAATGTTGGCCATTAATGTAAGTAGATTCTACATGCTTTGATTAAGAAGCACATTTTATTTGTTTGCACTCTGAATATGATTTTTGGAGTTTGTGAGAGTGTTTGTACAGAAGGCACTGATGGGCTGGGATTCAGTGAGAGGCATTTTGTGAAAGCAGAGTGAGTTAGACAATGTTTTTTTCCATAGTTATATTGTTACCAGAAATTAAATTGGAATACGAAGATGTGTATAATGTACACTGCACTGAATGGCTTGGAATTATATTCATTTGCTTTTCTGTTTGCTTTTCTTTCTTATTTATAATTGGTTCTGCCAGTAAGCTGTAGCAGATGCCTCTCAAGCTGCTGATTCACTAATGGAGATCCCAGGGCATTAAAGCATAATGGGGAAAAAAAGAAAAAGGCAAGGAAGGAAATAAATATCTAGACAGAACCTCAGAAGCTGGGATGGGGTAATTTACAGACAGGTAAACTTTGAATTGGCCACATTTTTAGGTCCTGGTGTATAGAAAGGCCAGATATTCAGGTAATTGGACTTTCAGGTGGGAAGAAATTGTCCCTGTATTTTTTGAGAACATAGATTTTGGAAACTAGTCAGAAACTCACAGTATTCAGTGTGAGACTCCTCAAATATATAAAAGAAACACTCAGTGTATCTGAAGAAAGAAATGAGTCTGTTCTGCAAATCTTGATTATATGTAATATTCAGGTTATATGAAATTGAGATGATCAGGCTTTTTCCTGTAGTTCAGAGGTCTAGAGATTGTAAGGTGGGTTTTAGCTCATGAAAATATTAATTCCATTTTTTGCTTATATCATATGAGAACTTGGAGGCTTTTGTGTGCTTGCAGTGCACTTGAGAGGTGTAATGAAATAGTGCCATTGTAAAAGAATGTGTATTTCCAAATTTTATTTCTGATTTGTGTAGGGTTTTGGTTTTGAACTGCTTTCCTCTTTACCATATTGAAAGGAAAAATAAAAGGAATACCTTTTTAATATGGCTAGATAATTAACCTCATTTAATAAATTAACTCCCTGTAAACTGCAGCTCTGACTGGAATATCCCATTTAATGTAAAAGACTAATTTGTGAAAAACATTCCTTCAGGATATGTTTCCTTGAAGCCATGTAGACTTGTGCCATGAAAATAAAAGCCACCTGTACATCAACCCTTTTAGGTAAGTCCCTGCTGATAGATCTGTGGCAGTAAATACTAATGAAAAATGGCATTGAAACAAAATGCTTCTTGCCTGGGTACCAGTACCTTCCTCTATGGCTCTGATGAGGAGATGGGACTATTATCCTCTCACCAAAGACCTCTCTGAGCAGGAATTTTTTAAGCTACCCAAGTAGTCAGGCTTGGGATAGAACAGAGAATTTCCCAAGAGACTGGAGCTCTATATATCCAATCTTTTACACTTATTTCTTTAACCTTGAGATTGCCATGGCATTATGAAATGTATTTCTCATCCAGTCATAGCACAGAGATCCATGTGGGATTCAGGCATACAGGATCATGTAGTTATGAAGGCATTTGCTTTTTCCATGTAGTGCAGGCTTGGTAACCACGAGAGTGAATAATGAATAATGTGATGCTGTCACAGTGAAGTGTTTCTGCACCTGGCTGATGAGCACTATGGGAGTAGACACAGATTCTGGCCAGGTTCTGGTGGGACCAGCAGTGGGTTGGAGGTCCTGAGTGCCAGAAGTGGGTGGGCACTGGGAGAGGCAGTGATGGCAGGGCAGCTCTGATGCAGCACAGGATGGAGGACTGGCTCTCTCCCAAACAGCTCTGGTGCCTGAGTGCCCAGCTCTGAGTCTGCTCTGAGTCTGCTCTGAGTGCTCTGCAGACCAGCACCAGTTCATGCCATCAGATGAGAGAGGTGCTGGGAGCCACGTGGATTTTGGGATACTTAGTGCAAAGTGCATCAATTTCCTTCCAAAAGGTGAGAACTGGAATGGATGCTCCCAGTGCTGCATGAGGTAAGCTGGGTATAAACACCTGAACTTAAAGAGCCTTGAAGCCTTTGTTGAGGCAGATGCCCAAAGGTTCCAAAGCAAAGATTTCTCTCAGTACAGTGACCTTGAAGGCTCCATTGACCTTATTTCTAACAGAGCTCAGTGTCTGAGTGCTGATGGGCCTGCTCTGGGTGCAGGGGCTCTGGGCTGGGTCTGCAGCCTTGAGCAGGGATCACTCCTTGGAGCCTGTCAGCTCACATCAAGGGAAGGGTGAGCACTGCTTGGAGCTCAGCTCAAACCAAGGGAAGCGTTTCTGGCACTGCTTGACTCTACCTCACTTCAAGAGGAATCCTGTGAGGTTTCTAGTCACTGCCTCCAACTTTTCTTTGCTGTATTTGAGTGAGGTCAGTGCTGTGCCAGAGAGGAATTACCCCTCTGGGTCCAGGGTTAGTTTTCCTGCCCATAAAAGAACACACATCAGAACTAATGAATGCCATGCCAATGCCTGTTTCCTTTGAACATTTGTTGCTTTTACAGCAAGCATTGAAGTTAAAATTGGACTGCTGGCTTGCACAGTTACCTGCTTTTCCTTTGTATAACACAAATCAGGTTCATGCAGTGTCCTGTGTCCCCTAGCTGTGATGGGAGAGGAAGAGGATGAGCACAGTGCCCCATCAGAACTCTGTATCCTTCTGCATGAGGAGGAAAGAATAGGCCAAAATGAGCTATGAAAGCTTAAAATACAGGATACAATATAAAACTTAAAACAGCAGAAGTGTTCACGTGGTTATGCAATTTAGAATGGAAGTTTAAGAACTGGTATCTGGATTGGAATAAAGTGGATAAATATTATGTCAATGTTGAAGAGTAGTCAAAATGAGTGAGAAAAGCTTTTGCTTTGATAGTATATCAAATGGAGATTGTTACATGGCACACAGGGAGAAACTTGGGTTTAAAAACTGGTCTCAGTCCAAGCTGCATGGGTATGTGCAGGCTGTAATGTCAGAGAAGCCCTGTGACTATTAAGACACTGAAATATATAATTATGTGGTATATATATATTATATGGTATAATACCCATCAGAAATGAACTGTTGTATTTCAGACTGGAAAAGGGCATCCAGAGAAATAAGGACCAAAAAAAAAAAGAAGATTGCCATCTGCATTTCCCACAAACAAGTTGACATTTCTAGCAGTAATTCTGTGTTTTTCCTCTGAATAATAAAAGACCTCAGTGCAGGAATTCAGAGGGGTGGATTTGTCTCCAGCTGGGGTGACAGGCAGGTGTTTGCCAGCGTGGGACTGCACATGAAATATGGTCAAATTATGTGAGTAAGTTCCCACATATGTCATGTGTCAGTGCTTTTCCTGAAGTGAAAGATCACTGCTCTAACTGAAATGGAGATGCAGAACTGTGCTGGGAGACCTTGATGTGCAGGTGTTACTCACACAGAGAGTGTGAAAAATTAGAGAATACCCCCACGCATGAAGTTCACTTCTTCAAATTCCAGGAGGATGACCCTCTAATGAGCACTGACTGAGTTCACTTTCAGGGCTGAGCCATTCATAAAACACTTGTCATGCTCTCCTAGCACAACATAATCAGGGCCCTGTGAGTGAGCAATGGCCTTGTATTCATAGCAAGGAAATTTATTACCCTGTATGTAAAATGACAACTTCATTATCATTCACTATTATAAAATAGCGGGGAAAGAAGCAGTTGAAATGAAAAGGCATCTTTTAAAATAATTCTTTTCACAGTAAGAAAATCCAATACATAAATTCGTGGCATGTAACGTTTTTATTAATTTATGAAGACTTTACCTTGATGTTCCATGGCACACTTGGCTGATGCTTCATTCTTAGATTTAGTGGTAACAATTTGCAGTGACTGGTTGTAACATCATGGTTTTTTTGTTTAAAACCAGCTTTGTACCTCCTAACTCTGCATTTTTAGATGGGCAGAATTGTGCCTCACATTGCTGGCCATGCAAGGAATTGGTTCTAGGCTGTGCAATTTGATGCAGCTTTGCAAACTGACTGCAGGTACTTATTTCAGGTCACAATGCAAAATATTTGACAGATGATTCATTTCTCATGTTTTTTGCTCTTATTTCCATGAGGCCTTCACCATCCCTGTGCCATTACAAACTGGTCAGGATAAGACAAACTCTTTTTTGCCAGAATAATTACATCTACCCAACTTTTCTCTCATCTATTAGCATTTCTGAGAAAAAAAGCCTTTTCAGAATACATTAATTTGCTTCAGATTGCATTTGCTGGTGGCCATCACTTTATAATTGCATAAAAAATGAAAATAAATAACTGACCATGATGGGTAACTCACCAAGTAGACATAGAGCAGGTGTGATCCTGGTGGTGGTTAGAAGGTCCTTCCCAGCACTGGTAGGGTTGGAATTAGCAATGGTAACTGGGAAGGAGAGTTAAGTACATTGGGAAAGAGAAACCCCAAACCATCAGATTTACAGAGCAAGAATGGGAACAGCAGGAAGCTGAGAGGGCTAATGGAACATTTATTTTGTTTCCATCACAGTATTTTAGAAAGTTTTTTTAACAGCTTTTCTTTGCAGAGAGTTATGGCCAGGCCTCAGCCAACACACTCCAGGGATCTCCAGCCCAGCCCACATGAGGAACTATTTCCAAGTTTGTAATTACTTTAATAAAATTTCTTAAGAGGGGGCATTGGCTACTGCTGCAATGCAATCCTTTTTGGAGAAACGTGTCAGAGAAGGTGTTTGTCATTCCAATACTGTTAGGAATCCATAATGAGTAATCAATGAAGGCTGGGGCAGAAAGTTGTTCTGGACTGTAAGTAAATTTCTGAGGGAAAAGCTCACTCCTGTGGATTTTACATGAAAATAAATTGCTGTGTTGTATGATCCCCCTGGGGGCTCCACCACCTAAAGAGGTTTTCCTCTGTTCCAGATAGTGGGACTAAGGCAAAGGGAGATTGCTAAGAAGGGGAAATGCAGGGATGCTTGGGCTCGTGCATTCCAGCAAAGAATGAGGCTGCTGGACTCTCTTTCTTATGCCTTTGTCAAAGACAGAGATATTTTGCCAAGATAGATTTCTCTAGTCAGAGAACAGTTATATACTGGAGGGTTTTTCATGTTTTTTTTTCCAAGAGGATGTAAAAAGACTTAAGAATTCTCTCCCTGACCAATTGTATGACACTTTGGATAAATCTTTATATGCAATAATACTCAAGGACCTAAGTAATACATCATATTTGATCTGACCCGGCATAAATCATTTATTCATGATATATCATTCATAACTTGATTCATTGACTCATCTTTAGACAAGACAAGGTCAGTAGAAAAAAATGATTAAGCTTTTTGCCTGCAGGAGGAAGAAGCTTAAACAACAAATTCATCTTCACATCTGACCTCATGAAACATGACAGAGAAGATTTTAAAAATAGAAGTCGACTTAAAAAGCCAGGTTTTAGTCCCAATTACACTGGTTTAAAGTCACAGTCACTCCACTTAGAGCAAATGGGAAAAGGCTCTACAAGTCAGCAGAATCACTCTGGAGTTTGTACCTCCAGAGGGATGAATTTGACTCTGAAAGAGGGCACTTGGATTCTGAAGTTGAAAGTCGTGTGCCTGAATATTTCAGTGGATCAAAGATGGCAGGTCAGACTGTCCCCAGTCATATCATTATAAATCTGCTAAAGTGGCATGAAATTTCAGACCACTCAGAGCCCCCTGGCAGCCTGAACTACACAGATTCCCTGATTTGCAGTTAAATGTTTTTGCCAGTGTTACCACTGGAATTTCATTTCAATATACCTATTCCTTCCTGAAGTGTCCTTGAGAGCAGCATCTTCAGGACAGGCCACTGCTTTGTTAAATAGCACAAGATGCAAGAGTAGTATTTCATTTCCCAGCTGGGTATCCATGGTCCCAGCAGCATCTGATCCTTGCAAAGCCTTTCCTCATAAAAAGGAACAAAACTTTCCTCATGTTCTGTTGCAGCCCTGGAAACGTTTGTTTGGAGTAACAATTATAAGAGGAAATACTGCCCCACTTCTGGTAAAGTAAAGCAGATCCATCAAAGTAATTTAAATTTTTCCATGTGCTTAAGTGTCCTCAGGACACAGCATTATTCAAATAAGTGTCTATGCCTTTATTCTTAAATTAAGCAAACTAAAGCAATTTGTCAAAATTGATCTAGATTCCATTTGGTAGAATTTTCAGCTTTGCAGTTCTCAGAGTGATTGAGGGCCTTTATCAACAAGTGAAACAAACACCTGCAGGGTGCCAATACAATGAAACCTTTGGAATTCTATTTGTTTTTAAACAGAGATGGAAATGCTTAATTGTGAAAGTAGCTGAAATTAGCATTTATAGATCAATGAACCTGCATACATATGCAAGCAAAAATTATACTTTAGAATAGAAATGGAATTTAAGGTAGCTGGCAGGGGTTTGTTCAGAGGGGATTGGTGAAGCTTCACTTTGGTTTTGGCTTTTTAGATTTCAGACTGTTTCATTACAGAGTAGCCCACCAAATGTTATGATCCTGAGTGGGAGATGCAGACTCTNTAACAGAGATGGAAATGCTTAATTGTGAAAGTAGCTGAAATTAGCATTTATAGATCAATGAACCTGCATACATATGCAAGCAAAAATTATACTTTAGAATAGAAATGGAATTTAAGGTAGCTGGCAGGGGTTTGTTCAGAGGGGATTGGTGAAGCTTCACTTTGGTTTTGGCTTTTTAGATTTCAGACTGTTTCATTACAGAGTAGCCCACCAAATGTTATGATTATGAGTGGGAGCTGCAGAGTCCTTGAGCAGTGTGCTGCCCCTACATACCAATCTGGACAACTGTGCTGAATAACCTAGAGCTGTTTGTACATCTCCAGTGCTCAGCAGCCTTTAAAATGTCTCATTTCTTTGCTCTCTGATTGTGCTTTAGACAGTGGCATAAATCAGAAATACATTAGCTCAAGGCATGTAGTGCTGTTTTCTTATATCCCAGTTCTTCAACAGAACATGAGCTGTATTTTCTTATGGGAATAAACATTTTAATCAATTTAATAGTTTTAAAGATAAATTCAACCTACTGACTAATATAAGTACCACACACACACAAATACTGTGTTTCTGCTCCATTTAAATTCTGTCCTGCCAGTCATGATGACCTCTCCCCATAATGACCCTAAAGGAAGAGAAGGGCAGTGGCTCCCAGGACTAACACGATCATTTCACAATTCCTAAAGAATGTGGGATATGAGAGCCACACTCTGATTTGGCCACAGCAGGAAACAGCCAGCAGGACTCACTCTTGGAGAGAAAGCAGTTTCTCTGAAGCCTTGAGCCTCAGATTTGAATGCTGTCCATTTCCTGCATGGTTGCCCCTTTGTATAGATCCTAAACTTAGCCTGAATTCTGCTTTGTTTTAAGCAGGGGAGACAAATAAATTGCTCAAAGTTAGGCTGTTTGTTTCTCTGTCTGGTAATTCATTATGCATAGATTTCTCTCCTGGTGTCATTGCAATTCCTGCAGAAGATTCCTAATTTTTCCAAGGACATTGTGGATTGACACTGTTCTAGTGACAGCTTCCCTTGTTTCTTTTCTCTTTCTCTTTCTCCCCCATTCAAATGAAGTGTTACACTGATATTATTATCCAGCTTGAATGAAATTCCTGATAAAACTCCATTGGCTTTGCCTGAATAAAACATTTCTGTAATATTGTCTAGTTAAACTTTACTATTCTCTCATGATTACTTTCTGCAGCCTAAAGCCTTTCCTTGTGGTACTCATTTCAATGCCTGGGAATGTCTTGGTGAACCAAGGCTTGTTTTACCTGAGCAAATGTGTGTCTACATTCCAGTTCATTCATATTTTATCCATTGCAGAATATTCCTGTTGTGCTCCCTTTGTTCCTGAGAAAAATATTTCACTGACTAACTAAAATTAGTTAATTTGTGCTGCTTTCCAACACTAGGATTTTAGACCAAAGCCCTGTTTGCTTAGAATTGAAGGCATTATGCTTCCTAAAAAATTGCCCTTTAAAAATCTTAAAAAATATAATCTTTAAAATATTAAAAATTAAAACTATTAAAATTACCCTTTAAAAATCTTTTTAAAATATTCCAAATTGAGCAAATGCCTGTGCTGTTAACCCCAGCCCAGAGATACATGATGGTTCAAATTCAGGACTTTTCCATTGTATTTGACACATAGAGGAAATCAGTTTTACAGGTCAGAATTGCATTTATATAAACCCAGCACCAAGCGCATTAATTAATTGATTTGGTTTTTTAAATAAGAAAAAGAAAGAAAGAAATGGTTATTGATTCCCTCTTTCATATTGCATCTTTTGAATGAGTAGAGCCATGCTATAAAGATGGGAATATATCAATCACCATGTCTGGCTGTATTTCCCAATTGCTATTAAGAACAAAAACTATTAATACTAAAACATGGTGCTCAACGAATAAGGTCAAATTCATTCTGCAGCTGTAGTGACAACATAATTAATGAGAGATCTGTATATAGCAAGAAAGGAGAATATTGACCCATTAATACATGTTTAAAATCAAAGACAATTTATCTCCTGGCAATTCTAGCACACATTGAATGTTATAAGATTTTTTTTTCCCTCTAAATGAAGGACAGAAAAGCCATTTAAAAACTGAAAGTGGTTGAATCTATCAATGGTACTTGAAAGTCTGAAACCTGTGCAGCATCATATGTCAAGGCAGAACAGGAAGAGCACAGAGGGATGATATCTGGAGCAGCTGGAAGGCTACAAAGATCAGTTCAGGGTTTCAGGTTGGGTAAGTGCTCTGTCCTGTGCAGTTTTATTTTCCCAGTGTATTCACAGGGAAATTAAGCATTAATGCAATGCCCAGAGCTGTCCATGAGAATTCAGGAAAACACCCTCCCAGATCTACAGTCCCCTGTGTTGTGCAGTGCAAAGCTGCTCTTCTGCACGAGCCAGGGTGGCCTGTGGGAGGTAAAGAAAACCCTTTAAACCAGCAGGAAGGTGAAGAGCCCCCAGCAGGGCTGGAGCAGCCCAAAGTAACCACGGAGTTACTGGGAGACCCCACAGAGCCTGAGGAAAAGAACAAAAGCAAAGTGTATCCATAATAATCCTATTCCACTGTGGGAATGCTCACAGTTTTTGTTGGTGTGGTTCTTCCACAGGGAAACCACTGTGGTTTTGCTGAGTTGAGGTTCCTCTACCATGCCTGCCATGGTTGTATTTCTCTGTCCTGCAGGTGAAATGATCCTACAACTGGTTTGCTGTTTTGCTTGACATAAATGTTTGGGGTTCACATTTTTTATCCTTGTTTATGTTTTGAAAAAGTCTGTGTGAGCTCTTGCTACAAGTGCNGTATTTCTCTGTCCTGCAGGTGAAATGATCCTACAATTGGTTTGCTGTTTTGCTTGACATAAATGTTTGGGTTTTACATTTTTTTATCCTAGTTGACTTTATGTTTTGAAAAAGTCTGTGCGAGCTCTTGCTACAAGTGGTAAGGAAATCCTTTCCTCTATAATTTGTGGACTATCTTCATTAATCACAGAATCCATTAATCATTTCACACCCAGTCATTTCATGAACACTTCCAGGGGTGGTGACTCCACCACCTCCCTGTCTTATGAAGGAATCATGTTGTTCAACTTTTCTCCCAAAAGGTGATGGACTCATATCCATGACATGGCTGTGGCAAATAAAATAGAGCAAAGTCTCCTGTGCCCACCTCAGAGTTTTTATCATATTGTCCCCTGTGGAAGTTCAATAACACCAACAAAACCTCTGTCTGTTTTTAAGAATTGTTCTGTACAATCTCTAACTCAAATAAATAACTAAAAAAAAATCTTTCATGTTGCACCAGCAAAAAGAATATCACATTGCTAAAATACTTGTATTCTACTAAAGCTGTATTGCCACTGTTGGGGAAGAATGTTTGTAATTTTCTGACATTGTTTATTAAAATTATTTAGGAAAGGTATCAGTGTTCTTTATTGTAAAGACATCAATCTTAAAGGTCTCTAAATTCAGCATTTTCAAGAACTCTTCAGTCACCTGCAGGGGAGCCAGTTGATAACAAATAAGGCATTTTTGTATTTCTTAATCCATGCTGTGAGTTTATGCAGGTGAGAACTCTTTGCAATCCATAATCACAATATAAGGAGAAACCCTGGTAATTTGTTTTGGTCTATATAAGATAAAATGAAAGGGAAAATTTATAGCTTAGCTTAATCAATTTTGGATAACTAATCAAAAATTATAATCCTCCATTTTTTATGGTTCATATATTGAAATTCCTTTGTCACTTTAAGTATTTTCTGACCTCACAAGAACTGAGGTGTGAATGAATGTGAGTGGGAAATAAAACATCAGCTGACTTGGGATGAGTTAAGTCATCCAAATTCCAGGGAAGAACTGGCTGATGATGTTTAATTGTAGTTGCTTCCCATGACAAATATGAATATCTAGTTCTTATAAGGTTTTTAAGTTTTCCATATGTTTTTTCCAATTAAAGTAATTAAAATGTATACATGCAAGTTATTGCTTGTTTATTGATTTGGGCTTTTATTTTAATATTAATGTAGTATTATATTTAAAGTGAGATTAAAAATTAGAAACCAGTTTTTCTATTAGGTACCAGAGAAGCCAGAACATTAAGGTGAGAGAAAGAATAAAGAAAACAGCTTGATTTGGTTTGGGTTTTTTGTTGTTGTTTCTGATTGTTTTCATGCAATGGATCTAATTTAGCCAGCATAGTTTGCTCTGTGGGTTGATCATTACAGAAAAATGGGTAAGTGCTGCAAAAGTGATATATTTATGTCTAAAATATGATTTGATTTATGAAAAATCTATAATATGCTACAGCTCTGTCTGAATTGAAGCAAGGTTCATAACATACTGAATGCACTCTCTCTACTTAAAGCATGTATAAATTCAAAATTAAATTGCCATAGCTTTTTTCTGTGTTTAAAATTGTTTTTCTTAGTTTTGACCGACCTGCAATTAATAGCAAAATGCAGAGAAAATGTGAATTCCCATTAAACAAAACCCAGTGCTCTTTCCAGGTTTGGTGCAGTCAGTGTGGTGATGATGAAACGTATTTGCCATGTGTCCTTAGAAATTATCCTTGGTTTCCATCTTTCTGCTGGAACAGTGGCCTTCAAATGGATTCATTTCGTTCCCATGCATTAAATTTATTTTTAGCTAGTTTATTATATAGTGCTGACATTTCTGTTGTTGGCAAAATACTTGTGTGACATTTTAAAGCCACAGTTTTTTCCCAAACTGAATTATGACCTATAAGATCTGCGCAAGTATTTCAGATCATTTAAATATTTGTGTTATTTCTAGGAAGCAGCAAAGTTGAAAGCTTTCAAAACATGGCTTCAATCTGGATTTCTCCTCCAAAAGTCTGGCTGAATTAAATGTTCAGTGGTCTTTGCCCAGAATATTTGGAAGAAATGGTGAGTTCTTGATATAAAGCTGTTAGAAAGATCTGCCACAGCCTGGTTAGGTGGCTGATGTCAGGCAAAAAAGCACCTTGTGATGCCTCTCTCTAGGCATAATTTGAGCAAAAAATGAGTATTTAAACTCTGCAAATTAAATGGAAATCAAGAATCTAAATTCTTTCCCTGGCTAAACAAACAGAAGAACTCAGTTTTCTAAAGGGGTCAAGATAATCTCAGATTAAAAATATTATTTTGTTTCATGCATGAATACATAATCTTGTGTGGTGTGAGGGAAGATGGGTAAAGCAATATCTGAGTGAGAAACTAAGTCCAATAATTAGCTTTCTTTCCATTTGGCAACAAATAGCTGTGCAGTGATATCAGAAGAACATTACTGAAACTAATTTTCAGTAATGTGACTCCTTGATATTACAAATGCATGAAACCCATTAAATAAAGTTAATTGAATTTTAAAAGGCCACTTACAGCTCACACATCAGGTAGTTTTCTGTACCACATCATCAGAAATATTTCTTTGCGAGCGAAAAGCGGAACAAAAACAGAGCAACAAAACCAAAACAACTCCCCCTCTGCCCTAGACTGATGATGTTGCACTCCCAAATATCCTACTCTTGATGTGCTGGCACATCTTGTTGGACAAATCTGTTCCAGATCCCAGTTACACAATGAAGTGACATTTCATGAGTGTAGGAGAGAAGGATTCCCATGTCAAATAAGCAGATCTGGGAAAAAAAAAATCTCATTTTCTGTGTAGTGTCAAGAAGAAATTAGAGAGGGATGGAACAAAACCTGATGAGGAAGTCAAGCCATAACCCCATCCTGCAGAGAGGAGTGAAGACAGTCAATATTGTACACTAGAACAGTTGGCTAGTGAGCATTAGGAGCAGCCTTGGAGTTGCTGTTCTGCACAGGGGAAGGATTTAGCAGATATTTGTGCAGAACTGGGACTTACAGAAGAGCCACCCTCTCACACAGTGGAAGGGAACATTGAAAAGCCAGTGTGAGCTGCTCACGTGGCCAATGGGAGAATCATAAAGCCATGAAATACTCTGAGTTGGAAGGGATGCAACAAGGATCGTCAAAGTCCAAATCCTAGCCTGTGGACAACCCCAAAAACCCCACAATCTGCCCTTGTGAGAAGATGGGAAACCTTTCTTTACCCTAGGGAAAGGCCAGCTCATCACTGCTGTCATTATTGTCAATTCTTCCCCAAGATCCTGGCTCAGCTGTCAGTCTTGGATCTCAGGAGCTGGGTCAGCATTGTCACAAAGCCACATAACCACAACTTAACCCCAATAGCTGCTTTTCTAAGGAAATCCTTTGGGAGCCACAAACCAGTTAAAGATGCAATCACTCTTGGGCTGCAAAGGAGATGAGAAAAATTAATAATCAAAGCTGCATAATGAGCAGAATGGCAGCTTATTTATGGAGGGTGCATTTTCATCTCCAGCAAGTGAGGAAGAAATGACTTGTGAGAATATAAATGAGGAAAATAAAATACCTCAAGATCTTTGGGAGGAAATTTTGACTTATCAGATAATGAGCTCGCTTTTAGTGATGAGAATGATAATGATTCCATTACTAATACTGATAACAATAACAATGGCTGTGCATAAGCTTAGCAACATCAAATGGTTTGCATCTGGTAAAAGAAGAAATTGTTAATATAAAAATAAGAAAGACATGAAAAGGTACTTTTTTTTTTTTTTGAAAGCAGCATAGACACAAAGCCTAACAGTAATATTAAATTATAGGAAAAGAGTATAAAATTTGTTGTTGTTATTATTATTTGCAGAAACTAATAGAATAAAATTGTCAGGTTCAGGAAACTTGAATTCAAGCCCATCCTACTCCCATCCTCGAGACTGAGTGCCATGATAAACAGTCAGATGGCCAGAAGGATTATTAGATGGGCCAGGTTTCAACAGCCTCATCACTTGGGGATGTCTGGAGGGGGGAAAACAAAAAAAACCAAACAAAAAGCCCCAAGCACAGACTAAAGACAGTGTTGTCAGGATTCAATCACTGAGAATTTTCTGCTTCCTGAAGATGATCCAGTGAGAGTTATTGCAGCCCAGTTAGAATAAAACATGACCTACTTTGATAGAAACAGAGCCTTCTCATAAGCACCAATAGGTGTTGGAATGAAACCAAAATTATCAAGAAGATTGATAATGACTGAAGTAACTGGGCTAGTGGATTATCAAAAATACAACTTAAACTGTTTCAGAAATCACAGACTGCCAGATTGAGCCTCAAGGGAAGGTTCTACAGAGTCAACACGGGGAGTTATGTTGATACAAAGAACATTATCATCTGCTGACATTTACCTTCCATCCCTTTATCTAAAATCATGCCTCTATTAATTCATAATCTATGATAAGTGAAATATACATCAGAGGACTACACTAGGTAATGAACCCTGCATTGTAATTTCCAGCCAAGGTAGTGAAAGCTGCAGTTTTAATGAAGTTCCACTTGGAACTCTGCAGGGAGGGAGTCAGTGATTCCAGTGGCCTTTCATGACAGGACTTCCTCTGTTGATCAGAGAACCCCACCTCATGCCTTGCTTGTAGTTCCCACCAGCAGCATTCAGAGAAGAGATGAATTGAGTCAAACACAGGCTGAAAGGAGTGTTAATTCCCTGGAATCTTCAGCTGCTGCCCTCTGTCACCATGGCTGCAAGAATGCCTTGCCCATTATGTGAGTGCTGTGCTACTTATTGAGGGAATTTGGTCCTTAGTGAGGAGTTCGAGGCAAGTCAGGTTCGAGGCAAGGCTGGTGAAATAACCCAAGATTAGGACAATTTTTTAAATGAAAAAAGCCCAACCAAACCACAAACCAGGTCAGGTTTTTTTTGGTTTTTTTCCCCTAATCTTTCTGCTCGTTAGTTCATCCTGGCAGACTGAAAGCAAATTTCAAAAAAGAGACCAAGGCATGGCAGAAAAGTGGTATTTTCTCTGCACTGAGTGTTTTCAGCTGGTCTCAAGACATGCTTTGTGTCAATTGTACTTAATATTATACAGCTGTTCTAAGTGGCAGACTATTTAAAAACCCTCTGATTTCTCTTTGTTGTAGTTCCAAGATTTCCTGTCCTGAAGGAAATTGGTTTGGATGCAAATGTGGAAAAAGTAGTCTAACAGTTCAAAGGATTTTTTTCCAGAAAAGTAGCCACACTTTTGCAGTAGAATTTCCTGTGAGTGGAAAGAAAATTCTTCCTTCTTTTAGTTAAAGCCTTGGATGGATTCATTGTCAGCCAGTGGGTGAAGGTTAACTCTTAAAGCTTGGCTATCTGGCTCTAAGTGATAGCTAAAAGTCTCATCCAAGCCTTTCCTTCACAGTCACAGCATCAGGACACCCTCCCACTATGTCTCTGCTCTTGGGGTGTTCTGGGGTGGTCAAACACCCAGCCCTCCCCCTCCTCACCAGGATGGGGTGGAATTACAGATCCATAGAAAATCCTGAGCTGGAAGGGGTCCAGGAGGATCAAGTCAGCCTCTGGCCCTGCAGAGAACAACCCCAAGAATCACTCACAACCCTGTGTCTGAGAGCCTTGTCCAGACACTCCTTGGACTCTGTCAGCCTTGGGGCTGTGACCCCATCCCTGGGGAGCTGTTCCAGTGCCCAGCCACCCTCTGGGAAAAAAACCCTTTTCCTAAACCCCAGCCTAAACCTCCCCTGACATAATTCAGGCCATTCCCTCAGGTCCTGTCACTGGTCACCAGAGAGCAGAGATCAGTGCCTGTCCCTCTTCTCCCCCTCATGAGGAAGGTGCAGACTCCAATAAGGTCTCCCCTCATCACAGGGAAAGTGAGGTGAAAAAATTTGTGAGTCAAGATAAAGACAAGGAGATCACCTGACTGTGATTGTCCCACACAAAACAGACCCATCTTGAGGAAAATTAATATATTAACAATTAAAATAGAATAGGATAGTGAGAGACAATGACAAAAATTGAAACAACACCCTCCTCTCACCCCTTATTTTGGAGACTCAGCCCCCACCTCCTGTCCTGCCTGTGGACACAGTGAGTGGGGAATGGGGGCTGAACTCTGACTCATGGAGTGCTCAGTGGGACCAGGGCTTTGGGAAATACACAGTGACTCTTACAGTTGTTATATTTCACACTCCCTTTCTCCTTCTGTGTTTCCTAAATGAGCTCTAATTTTGATCACAATCTCTTTAGCTGGGAATGGATCTTTCTTCCAAAGAGCATCTCTGTGGGTTGATTTCCATGCACAGGGGCAAATAGTTATGACTAATTCGACCTGTAAATGGAGAAAGGAAGGATTGACCAACACATCACACAGTGAATAAAGAGACTGTGACTATGTGAAATATACAGGAGAGCTTTTAAAAACTTACACTGATTAATAGCTTGTATAAATTTTAGCAAGGCAGCACCAAATGCAACTATGATTTATCAATATTCAACTGTGAGAGGGACAAGCCATAAGTAATCAATAACAACAGACAATTAGGATCCTGAGGTAATTAAGAGACTGGCAGTGGATGGCAAATGGCTCTTACAGCCTCACGAGAGAACTCTAATGATGATAGTGGTAATGGGCAGCTGTAGCAAACTGCTCAGCATCCAGCCACAGGAAGGTGGAAGGCACAGTTGTGGCTGTGGCAAGCATTCCCAAATCCTTGGGCTGTCCCAGCCCACTGTGGCCCTGCTGTTGGTCCTTACAGTCCACACTCCCAGCTTAGGGCTCCAAACTCACACCACGCTGCTGCTGAAGAAGAAAATTCCTTTCTTAAGAAATCATTTTAGCCTTATTGATCAACAGAAAATTAGCTGAGTAGCTTGAAAATTGTACTTTCTCCTCTCTGATACCATTTTTGGGTCCCCCCCCCCCCCCCCTTGGAAGTACATTAGTTTTAGAATACTTTTTCAAACAAATGGCAAAAATTGCTGCCATGGCAGTTGATTCCTACAGTGAGGGGTTTTAATGCTGGTCCCACCTTGGTATTTTTCTGAGTTTTCTTTCATCCCCTCAAGAGTCCATAACCTCTGGCTTCCTCTTCCCTGCTTCCTCAGTTTCCCAGGCTGACAGCTCACTGCTCGTGCTAAGGCACTTTCCCAGCACAGAGGATTTTTTGTTTCCTTGGGAAACCACATTCCTGAAACCAACTCCCATATTTTCCCATTTCAGTGTTCCATACTGACATTTGAATTCCATATTCCAAAGGCAATGTTCCTTTCAAACAGCCCCTCTCCCCCTCATTCTGCAGCTGTCCTGACGATGCTGTTCCTGCATTATTTTTCCTCTGTGCTATTTATTGTGTTAAATCAGCCATTTGTTAGTTCAGCAGTTCTGCTGCAGTTTCTAGATATTCCCGGGCCTTAAAATTATGCAAAATCAGCAATTTGGTTAGTTCCTGTCTCACCACAAGTAATGCCAAATGTATTTTCACAGGGTTGGCAAAAATGAGGCCAAGGCCCATCTTGTCTTTAATGATCCCCTCTCTGCTGCTCTGGGACAATATTATGTTAAGGCCTATCCAGCTCATTGGTTCCCTTCACCTGAAATAGCAAATGATGAGGGAGCCCATCAGCCTGGCTTGGCTCGCTGCTTCCCTTCCCCTGCTCTGGAAAAAAGGCATCTCTGCTGCCCTTTGGATTTCCCCTGACATCTCCCCCATCAGGAGGGCACTTAAAGAGAATTCACTGGCAAATTCCTCATTTTTGAGAAATCATTTTAGCCTTATTGATCAACAGAAAATTAGCTGAGTGGCTTGAAAATTGTTCTTTCTCCTCTCTGATACCATTTTTTGGTTTTTTTCTCCCCCCCTTGGAAGTACATTAGTTTTAGAATACTTTTTCAAACAAATGGCAAGAAATCATGCCTGTACCCAGAGTTTCTGCTTCTATTGCACACACATTGGGTGCTGGCATGGTATAATGGCATATTTAGATGGGAAAACAATTGAAATGTACTTTATGTTCTAGCAGATATAGTTACCTTTTGAGGTACTCAGAGGGAAAAAAAACCTTAAAAATCTATAAAAAAGCTAGATACCAATTAATCAATAATTGATTGCTTTGAGAACCTTGCAATTTTTGTAAAGATTGCAGCCACTGTTGGACACAGGACATACATGTAAATTTATTGCTGCTATGGTCTTGTCATTCTTGCCAATTAAATGGTAAGCTTAGTATTAAAAACAATGTTATTGGTTTCGAGATACATTTTTATGACATAAACAAGCAATCAAGGTGGCAAAAGTAACTGTAATTTTAAGCAAAATCTAATTTGTGTGTGTGTGTGTCTTTAAAAGCCCTTGGAACACTTTATGACCCTTCAGTAGAGGGTTTTCCAGAACAAGGCTCAGGGAAAGAGTGGCACATCCTGACTTTTCTGTGCACTTTACTGTTCTTGTAATGAACCTGTTCCACCAAACTCGTGAGTACCAAACTGATTTCTGTACTTATCATAGAAATGGCAATAAACCAGTTCATATTTTGCAGTTTGAGATAGTTAACTTGCTCAAAATACATTTTATTACGTGGAAAGCATAGCCTGGACAATTTATGGATTAATAACAACTGAAAAAAGTTGGTTGTGGTTTAAGTGAAGAATGTGTCAGTCCTACTAAGGAGCAGCACACTTTTACTACGAGGTGGGAAATAAGATGTTTGTGAAGGAACTGTGTATGCACACCAAATATTAAATTTTGAATCATTGCTGTATTTTAACATTTTTACAGGCCTATTTTAACATTAAGCATAAACTAGGGCAGGTTGTTTCAAGAAATTTATTGTCCACATTGAGAGATACTGGGCAATCTAAATCTCCCTTCTATGGCTTAGTGATATCCTGTTCCATTTTAGATACCATTTAAATATCCAGTGAGTCATTTGTAATAAATAAGTGTGTGGGGAGTGAAACCATTCCTGACTGCTGACTTGGGAGCACGCCATGGGTTCTGCCACTGCAGATGTGATCCTGCTCTGTGCTGGGGTGAAATCTCTGATCAAGTTCCCTATCAAGGACTGGATCAGTAAATCAAAATTACATCGTGCCCATAGAATCTGCTTTGCTGCAGGGTTGAAATGATCAGGTTATAAAACATCCAGGTGTTGTGGGGGGCTTGTGGGTGACACTCCTTTATCAGCAGCAGGGAAAGTCACCAGCTCCAGCAGCAGGACACCTGCAGCACCTTGTGCACATTGTTCAGGTCTGTTTTCCAAAACTGTGCCATGGAAACAGCTCCAAGAGAAACCAAACAAGGTGTTTAAATGCCACTGGCTAAAGGGTAAATATCCCTGGACTTCCTGACCTGTGTCTTGTAAGGATGGATTGATGGGGTTTCTTACTGAGAGAAAGACACAGCAGCCCAAAATGACACCAGATGCTCTTGGGATGCTCCCCTGGGCCAAGCTGGAATCAGGGATCTGCTGCTTCCCTGAGCTGGGGTTTTGCCTGTAAAGGGCTGCAGCACAGTCCTGGTAAAATCTGGGGAATTACTGCTAATTAAAATTAAAACAGTTCACATACATAGCCTGTTTTTTCCTAAAAATAAGAAGGATTTTTTTGTTCTTGCATCCCTCTATTTGGCAGACATTTGAACCTGCAGATATACATGTCTATAATTTGTGTGTGTGCCTCTATATATTTGTATATATATGTACATACATGGATATATATAGAAATATTTGATATATAAAATGAACATCCAATGCTTTTATTTTGTGATTTTTGTTTCCATGAGTAAATGCAGACCTTGAAAAAGCCTGTGAAACCTTTTGAAGTGTTTTTAGGAAGTTTCCAACCAATTTATTACAGATTCTTTAATAAATTTACATTTTAACATCTCATTAAAGCCTAATTATTTGGAACAACCAGAGAAGAAAAACTCAGAATTAAGAACAGGGAATATTTACAGCCCTGATATAAAATGTTTGCTATTTTTATGTAGTTATTTACAACTGTGTTGTGGCTGAATTAATGAGTTAATTTATTACCTGTATATGAGTGTTTATTGTTGGTGTCATTATCATGTAACTGCAATTTTAATTAATTCCTTGACAGTGTGTCTGTGATTTCTGTGTGGAACATTAAATGTCAGATTGGCTTTCTTTGTTGCTTCATTTGTAACTATTAAAGTATTTATGTACAGTACAAAGAAATTAGCAACAATTACTGTAAGAGATCTATTGCTAAATGAAAGCAGACTGCAAAACCCCACCCTGGTGAAGTTTAGAGTACTCTGGATTGTGTACAAGTTAGATTGAGCATAGAACATGTGCTCAAACACACAAAAAAATAATAATCCATGTGTCATTGCTGCATGTGTGTCTGTGTGTGTGTCTATTGTGTCTATTTAATGGTTTCTCTTTGATTTTTGAAGAGCACATTATAAAAGGATACTTTTTAGAGTGATGCTGAAGCAGAGGTGGGCACCTGCAGTCACTTTATTGGTGATTTGATGACGTTGTATGCTACTTTTATTTATAATTAGATTAGCAAGAATCAGCTCTTCAGACTGAGTTTATCAAGAGTCCTCACTTTCTAATTATTTTCAGAGTAAAAATATTATGGCATTCTCAAAACCTGAGCATATCAATCAAAATTTTTACAATTTTTATAATTTTTTAAAATTTTAAGTACATATTCTGGCAGCAGAGGAAGTTCCACAGAGCAGGATGATTTCTGGACTAGCCCTGAAAGTCCAGATACTGCCCCAAACCTTCCCAGCAGCAGCAGGGAAGTGGCAATAGTGGGATAATAGTGGGATAATAGTGGTGGTATGGCCCTGGAGCTCTGGGTTTGCTCTTAACCTCATGCTAAATCTCACTGCAAATTTTATGTCAAAGTACCATCAATGAACAGAAGAACTAAGAAAGCTGTGCTGTGCAAGATGAATGTTTTCTGGAAATAAAAGTCTACTTAAATTTGTTTCTATTAGGAATAGACTACAAAAAAAACAAACCCTTTTGCTTCCTTCAGTTTTGTAATTAAATTTGCCATTCCACAAGCAAGCCTTGAAAGGACCAGGTGCTGAAATTTTGCAGACCTGCTGAGCTGTGAGTAGTTACTACAGTGTGCTGACATCCTGTGATCCTTGTGAAGCCCCTTCCCGTTTTTGTACTGGCCCAGAACAGAATTTTACAGCCAAAGCTGTTAGATACACTCAAGATGTTTTAGCAGAACTTTTTGAGGTTGTTGAAGGCGTGGATGCAAACTTCAAGGGCAAAGCTTAATCCAATTTTTAGGTGCAAGAATTTGATAGTGAAGTGGGATAGGAAACTTCTAATTTTTATTCAGAGTGGTCATCTTCATTTGATTGATTATTCTAACTATATAGATTTTTTTATTATCCAATTAGAATATTGTATTCCTACCACCCACTGAAATTTAAAATAATAGATATAAAATTCAGGTTGGAGAAGGCTACTTAATTAACACAAAAAATGGAAAATATAGCTCCTAAGAAATCTAACCATAATTTTAGGTTGATGAGGTAGCCTGGGTATATCTTTTTATATTCCATATTTTAAACCTTAACATAATTAAAGTTGGCTAAATCTTTTAATCTCCACATCTACTTTTCATTTACACATATATTCATAAACAATCCAAGAGCTGCCAATGGTTTAATGTAATGCTGATTGCAAAAGAAAACCTTGTTTCTGACAGCAGAAAAATCCACCCACATGGAATCTTTTGAGTGGTCCAGATAAGTGTCTTCTCTATTAATGAAGCTTATTTGCATGGTAAACATGCTTATTTTGTGTTTTCCTGCTTTGGTGTCATCTCAGCCTTTCATTTGCAGATTAAACAGGCAATTGAACATGGGGATTTTTTTTGTATAAGCCTTTTATTTTTATNATTTTTTATTATCCAATTAGAATATTGTATTCCTACCACCCACTGAAATTTAAAATAATAGATATAAAATTCATGTTGGGGAAGGCCATTTAATTTAACACAAAAAAAAGGAAAATAGAGCTCCTAAGAAATCTAACCATAATTTTAGGTTGATGAGGTAGCCTGGGTATATTTTTTTATATTCCATATTTTAAACCTTAACATAATTAAAGTAGGCTAAATCTTTTAATCTCCACATCTACTTTTCATTTACACATATATTCATAAACAATCCAGGAGGTGCCAATGGTTTAATGTAATGCTGATTGCAAAAGAAAACCTTGTTTGTGACAGCAGAAAAATCCACCCACATGGAATCTTTTGAGTGGTCCAGATAAGTGTCTTCTCTATTAATGAAGCTTATTTGCATGGTAAACATGCTTATTTTGTGTTTTCCTGCTTTGGTGTCATCTCAGCCTTTCATTTGCAGATTAAACAGGCAATTGAACATGGGGATTTTTTTGGTATAAGCCTTTTATTTTTATGTTATGGGTTTTTGTTGTTTCTTTTTTTTTTTTTGATGCAGGAGTATTACAGATCAAGATGATGATCTTTTATGAAGTTACCATACAGGTGTTGGTATTATATTACAGAATATGGCTAAAAAGAGGCCAGTGTTAAAGGGAACAGTAAGAAATTTCTATGGGTTCAGATACCCTCTAAGATTAATGCAGTTGTATAATTAATTAAACAATAATAATGGATTAATGGAGACCTAAATGAAGAGTGTTGAGTACACAAAGTTGCCATGCAGTTCCTGCAAGAGCTGATTCCACACACTGCAGTATTTATTTCATTTTTCAAAACTTTTGTTTTTCCCTTCAAAATCTGACCCACAGCTCTTCCAGGACTTGCTTATCAAGTGGCAAGTTTAATCCAGATGGGTGTATAAATCCTTCCACAAATTAAGATTGGTTTGACCTGGAGCACAACATGATGGCATCTCTCAGATCCCCCAGAGCAGGGAACCTTTGTCCTGTGCAAGGGGCTGCAGGTGAAAGACAGATCTGCCCTAAAGAGCTCCCAGCCTAAACAGACATGACAAATAATAGCAGGGAAGAGCTGTTACTCATACTCTCTTCTTACACCTGGAAAACTGATTCAGAGAAGATGCTGTGAAAAGCCCATAAAAGTCAGGAAAAGGCTCCCAGTGACTCCAGTGGATCTATGATGTTCTATCAGCCAAGCACTGGGGGACACGCTTAAATGACTGCCTCACTCTGAGACCTGCTCCACACAAGGTTTGCAGAACAGGCTGGAAACTGTATTTCTGGTGCCAGTGCTGGATGAATTACCCACAAAAGCTGTGATTTTGCCAAACAGTAAATCTATTTATGGAGGGTGTTCAGCCTTTCAGCAGTTAGACAATCCCATATGTATGGGAACACTCACCTTGCATTTCAGTTAAAGCCCCCAGATCTGATTTGTAGCCCATGAAAATCAATTCAGTTCTTCAGCAGACTTTGCCTGGTGACCCCGGGGGAATTTTAATCATTGATACAAGAATTCCAAAATTGATCTAATGTTTAAGAAAGAATTCCCTCCCTGCTACCACAGAAAATACTGGGTTTCTATCATGCTCAGAAATGCCTCACTCATGCGCTCTGAGTAATTCACAGCAAAGTAGGTCATAATCTGGGGCAGCTGAAATATCAGTGGTAGTGAGCCTTGCATGCAGCAGCCAAGGGCAAGGTTCTCCCCCCCAGTGCACTTCAGCTCTCCCTTGCAGGGTCTGCATTCAGGCTCCTCAACCATGGCAGAAAAATAAGAAGGATTGCTGGGGTACAGACACGGCAAGGGGGGAAGTGGGAAATCATCTGGGGACTGGGAAGGAAACACTAATAAAATTGAGGTGGTAGCAAGTCTTTAAAGAGAAGCTGGCCTGTTCCAGCATGGTGGAACATCAAACTCATGTTCTGCCATGGTGGGATTTATTAGCATCACTAAACATTATTAATTATGCAAGGAGACAGAGCTCACGCCATGCATAACCACACACATGCACATCATCCTCCGTGTCCCAGAATGTTTATCACCTCATATTTTCATTTGGCCAGCTGAGAACGGTCTGGAGTAGAAAAATGTGTTTCCAAGGCATCAGTCAAATTTGTGGTTTTGGCTAGAGATACCTCTAGGAATGAGAAAGGAAAGGAAATCGAGGTCAAAATGCCTTGTCATTCTCACAGGGCAAGGGCATAGCTGATGTTTTGGCAGCCTTGGTGACTGAACAGGGGGAAGAAAAGAGAGAATAGTGAAAACCAAGCCAGGGCTCAGATGGATTCAGAGCACTCTGCTCTGCTAAAAATAATTTAATGAGAAAGGGCTACATGGTGGACAATGGAGGGGAGAAAAAGTGCCCTTGCACTTGACCAACCACAAAAGTTCTGTCATAGCTTCACCACCAAGCTGAGATTTAATACTGAAATAACTTTCCTGTCCTTCAAAAATCTTCCATGTCTCCAAAATATGAATTGTCTGGAGGAAAAAATTTGATTTAATGCAAACTCTTTACTAAAGTTAGCAGCAAATATTTAACTACCTGTGCAAGGCAGGGAAATTGCAAGTTTAAGAATGTGTCTCCGGACTATATTTTAGGACTGACTATATGTTGTGTTAGATCACAAGTGACACCAAACCTGGGTGATCTGCAGCTGTGGGTGCAGAGCTGCAATGTGTAAGCACAGTTGGTTCATTACAGATGCAATCTCAGCCAGGACTTGGACTAGAGGAGGACTGTTGAGGATTTTTGGGACTCTTGGGATTGAAGGACTGTTGGAGCTGAAGTGGATCCTTACTATTATTATCATGTTAAATGTTTTTGTTAAATGTCCAAAGGAAATACTGTCTCCTTGGATGCCCAACAAAGCTTTAAGAAAAGCTTCATCTTGCCTGTGATGCTCAAGAGTAAACACTGCAAATTTAATGTACTTAAAATTTGTTTTTGTTGGAGACAGACCAGTGGCAATGCCTGGCTAAGCATTTTTCAGGTTTACAGCAGGTAAAGTAAGAGTCTTTAATGCTCTTGTTTTGAAAGAAGCATTTCTGTTCTTCATTTTTACATAATGGGAATCTGCCAGTTTTGCCTGAGTCCATACTGGGTGTTTCTCCATGCCCTGATCACTGGAGTTGGTCAGAACACCTGCAGCCAGAAGCTCTGTTAACTTGTCTTGACAACTGTGGTTTGTTTTCCCTGTTTCTGGCATGGTTGCTCATTTTGCTTTGTCTTTGAAGTTAACTGAGCCTTGCTGTTAATAAAATGTGTGATTTTCCCTTTCCGGAATGCTTTATTTTCTCATTGACTGACACAAATCTCCCTCAGTTGTCAATGTTCATTAAAAATCCTTGTCTCTTACTCTGGACTTGGATAAACATCAGGGAGTTCCAGGTTGTTTTGCTTTCCTGCAGTTTAAGCAATTCTCAAAACATGCTATAACTGAACAGTGGCAATGATAAACCTCTTCTCACTCTCTGAAGAAGAGCTGGATGAAAGTCCTGTGAACTTGTCTGATTTTTATGGGTGCTGCTGGTAATTAAGGAATCACTGATGAATTTGAGCAGAGAATGTGTCAGTTCTTACCTGTTGTGTGTCTGGTAGAATGCAATCTCTGGGACCCAGAGAGAAAGGTCCTATAAAGTTTGATTACTCAATATAAAGTCTCCAAAACTACCCAGGCATATCAGCATTGCAAACACCCATTGATAACCATTCCTGTTAATTATGTGGAATACTTGGCTGCTAAAGAAAATGCAGCAGAGGCTGGAAACCTGGAATCCTACCAGTTTAGAGACTATCCCTGCTTTCTACAGAGGAAAAGCCATCTGTAAAGATGGAAAAAAACCCAACTATCTATTGACATTAGATTAATAGGAACAGGAAAATAAAGACTGACGTTTTTGGATATGAGGATGTTTGTAGATTTAGAGGAGAGTTGGGTATTTCATTCCGAGGGGTTTTGGTATGGAATAAGCCCTGTGATGCACCGGAGCATCCGCGGGGGTGGGGATGCAGCTCCCGAGGGAGGCACACCCTGTGTGGTTCCTCCCGGGAGGCTGCACAGCCCCTGGGCTGGGGAAGGCTCCCGAGGAGTGTGCAATAATCAACAGTGCCATCTTGTGAGCGAATCCCACCCCTGCACATCCAGCAGGGAACTCCAGCAGCAATCAAACACTCATTTCAGGAGTGCCCAGGTCTTTCTGAGCTTGCCTGTTCCAAACGCCAGGCTCGGGGATTGTCTCCTTTCATGAACAGACTCCTGTGCTGGCCATATCCCCTGATCTTCTGGTGGTTTGTGCTGTAAATCAATTCCTGCTATCAAATACAGTAGTGCAGAGCAGTTTCTTACCTCCCTGCATCCCCTGTGACCTTTCTTCCTCGCTTCCTTATTGTCATTCACCAAGAGCATGCAAAACCACCCTGAAAGGCATTTTAGCAAATAACAGTCAATCCTACTTTATAAAGAATGATTTATGGTATTATTTCTGTTACTCGTTATTGGCTCCATTCCTTGAGATGATGAAGGACCTATCTTTATTAACCTCAGCTAGCTGAAAACATTTCATCTAGGAGGTTTTTTTTTTGAAGAAATGCATCTCAGTAACTCATGATGGAAGGCATCTGCGCTGACCCATCAGCGCTGCTGTGACTTTCAATATATTACACTTAATAACAGATAAACATCCTTAGCCAGAAACAGAATCCTGCACTGCAGCTTGATTACATCTGCAAAGAACAGTGATTGCCCTGACTATTTGAATACAAAAACTGTGAGTGATGGCAAGCAAACACAATCTGTTTAAAGCCCCACTGGTGAAATATTTTCAGTGCTCACACCAAGGGTTTGTCATTTTTCCAAGGTGCTCCCCCCAGTGATTGCAGCAGTTGTCCCTAACCTGGGTGAGGAGAGGGGCAGTTTCCTCTGGAACATGCAGCTGAACTTTTCAAAGTAAAAGTGGGGCAAAAATGGCCTCATAAAAGGTTCCTGGAACAATGCAGTCAAGAGGAACAGCCGCAGTGGATTTCTTCATGCCAAGGCTGGATGCTGCCTGGAAGATAATGTTTGGACAAATGTGGCTATTGTGCTCAAGCAGAATGATTGTGAGTGAAGAACTACCATGATGCATTGCTGTTATTTGCTTTTAAACCCATTTTAAAGAACTAATTGATGCCATTAAATTTATTTTAAGGGGAAAATCCTTAATCGTGAACAAAGGTGGTATAAAATTCAGTAGAAGACTGAAGCCTTTGATGACAAATTTATTTCTACCTTTGTTTCATTAGTAGCCTCTGTGCTTTGAGGGCCTCTGTGAGTCTCACTGATATTGATTTGATGCTCTGGCTCTGCAACAGGTCAGACTTGATGCATCTCTTGTAGACATCACCTGGGAGGCCACAGCTTGTGGAGGGCAGGTAGCAGCATCCAACTTCAAAGGCTTACTAGAATTTTAATGGGTAGATATTACAATAAGAGGTTTTTGTGGGATAGTCAGAGTCTTCCTCCTTGCAAGGCCCATTAATTTAAAGGAAAATAGTAAGGAAAAGACCAAATCCAACAAAAACCAAAAAAACCTAACCCAAATCAAACCAAACCAAAAAAACCTATTCAATTATTTCAGATGTCTTCACCATTTTTTCTTGTGACCAGGATATTGTTATGGTACTGGTGTGTTCTGATGCAGAAGGCAAAGAATTTTCTTTGTTAGTGCATAATTGATTTATATACAAACACATACATATACAATATACATTGCTGATGCAATACCCAAAGGGAAAGAAAGTAGCAAAACAGACATTTTGGTTTGTTTGTTGTCAGGAAATGTCATGATTCATCTTTCATGAGCATCTGCAAATATGCATCTGCCAAATCTATTTTACTAAAAGCTTGTTCTCAGCCAAACATATTCTCACCCCAAGAGTACCACAGTTTTGATTGACAAGTAGAAAAGGATTAATGATTATTTGAATGTCTCTACACATTCCCACACTCCCATTTTCTACTGCACAATAGGAACAAGGACCATGATTCACTCTCACTGTCACATGGTGGGAATAATTTTATTGTTGTTCCAGTTCTGTGCACATCCTTTTGAAGTGACACAGGGGGAACAAACAAGGCCTTGCAGGATGAAGAGTGGGGCCCACTCTCAGTGGTTAGCTTTGCTTAAAAATTTACTTAGTTCCCAACAGCAATTCCAGAGCATTGCATTCTGATCTGCAGGAGGCACTGCTGATGAAATGGAATTTATGGAAGTTGGTGTCACTCTTGCTCTGCTCTCAAGAGGATCTCTGGCAGTCCCACAGTTAAAACTGTGCTAATTATCAGGGCTCATCAGGAGACACAGTTTCCTGTCTCCCTCTGATTTCACTCAGCTCTTGCTCTCACATCTAGAGAACAAAATTTCCATTATAGATGTGCAATGAAATTGTAACCAATGTTTTAACAGACTGAACACAAAAGTTGCACTGGGGCATTAAACTAAAGTTTGATGTCTCCTAATAAAGATATACTTTGATATTCTGACTACCCTTCAGTTTGAGACTAAATATTGCAGAGCACATGAAGTTGCCACTGAGTTTCCTGACAGTTCTGAGCCAGTCTGTTGGTTTTCATTGTGAGCAGGGGAGGGAAGAGAGAGGAACTGTTCTTATTTATTTTGGCCAATGGAGTTGTCAACATCTTCTGAAATCAGCAAACAGTAAGCCCAAACTGGGGAAATTAAACTTCATTTAAAATCATTGAATTAACTTTTGTCCCATGACTAAAGCTCAGGTATTTTACCACACAGTGCTCCTCTCTTATCTTAAACTCCAGGTCATTTCAATACAGAAATGAAACCATTGTCCTCCAAATTGCAACTGAGCATGGATAACATGACATCATTGTTTGCCATGAGGATTGTTTTTGGGCACTGTGAATGAAGGATCACCAATTATTTCCAAGTATCATTTTGTAGTATGAGAAATTGCACAAAAAAAAAAAAAAAAGAAGCTGTGTTCCAACAGTATTTGTTGACTTTTCCTTCTTCATCCCTGGTGGTAAATTGACAGCATTTCATTAGTTTATGTTGCGTTTCCTTCATCGACAGCTCCATCTCTAACTTAATCTGCTTTTTGCTAGAGAAAGAGGTTGATTAACCTCATCTTGTTTAATGTTTAATTGTATTTTTATCTTCTCCCTAAAGGGAGCAAACCCATCCGTGAAATGTTCTGGGGTGTGTGAATTTCCTGTTGCTGTCCACAAAAGCCATTTAGAGGGATTGTCCCCTTTTCACTCTTTTTTTGGGTGGGGGTTTTCTTCATTCACATAGACTAAAAATAAATATTCAGAACAGCAAAAAAACCCAACAGAACTCTGTGTGGTTCATTTCTTCTCTGGTGTGGGGTGAATTTCTGAATGTGCTTTCAGTGCTGGAAATGCAAATACCTGTTTTGGCTGACTCCCCCCATCCTGCTGCCCACCCCTCTGGGGTGCAGATTAGAGACATGGTCTCCTGTATAAAAAAGGATAAGTGAGTTAATAAAAAATAAAGCACATAGGAGGCCAGAGTAAATGGAGCATATAATTTTTTCATGAACTGGTCTCTTAAGTTTCATTTTGCAAGGCATCGTGATTTTCTACATATTTATGAAAATATGAGAGAGTGAGCTCGATGCTTAATGTGCAATCCACTTAGCAATTTTAAGTAGGGCTGTATCTTGCTTTCCCTGTCAGAAAACCCAGAATCTTCTGCAGGCACTACCACAAATGATAGCAAGATCTGTTAGGAGTTTCTGTAACACTGCAAACCTTCCTCCTTGTCTCACAGAGCGAGGCTTCGTGCCAGTTTGTGCTGTTTGCTAACATGAGAGCAAAAACATTGTCAAACTGATCCTCAAGTATGGAATGTGATCCTCCAAGAGCAAAAGATGCTTAAGATTGATATCACTGTACACATAAATAAAGTACAACTCTTAAGAGAGGTGGGTGAATATAAACTTTTGGAAAACTTATGAGATAGAAGTGTGGGGGGGTTTTCTCCCCTAACATCCAAATGGTGTTTTCAATCTTGAAAGCTCTAAAGCAGTTTATAAAGATAATTAGGCATAAATGTCCCCATTTCACAGCTGTGCAAACAGAGGGAAACAGCTCTGTAACCCACTTACCAAAATCTTACCGAGGTAAGCAAATCTTGAGCCACCAGATTGCAAGCACTGGTTCGTTAACATTGCTTTTTTGTGCCTGCTTCTTTGTAGCTAAATTAATTAATATTGATATATCAAAGAAGCAAAAGTAGACCCAGATCCTGAGCTTGTGAGATGTAACTGTGTCAAGGTACATTTCTTTGATAAGACATCAGCTTGAGAACAATTCAATGTATTTCAGTTCTCTGCCTCGTTGCAGGCTTTGAACACCACTAAAATTTCAGTTTTCTTGCTTAGGAAGTTGTGAAGCAAGAGGGACCTGCCTGCAGCACTGTGAGAGCATCACACCATGGAATGGTGCAAGGAACCACCCAGGTGCTCCATCCAGGTACAGGCAGGACAGGTGCTTGTGCAAACTGAGGCTTTGCAGTTCTCAAAGTACACAACCTATAGGCTCCTGCCTTAGCAACATCTCCATGACAACTGCTTTATAATTCATGCCACATCATATAGAAACTTTGCTGCTAAAAAAAAAAAATAAAGAAGGCTCTGCCAACATGCTAACAAGGCCACATTCTTGAAAATTAAATGAACCTGAAAGATTTTTTTAGCAATCAATTAACCATTAAATAAAGCTTAAGGGACATTAGACAGTAGGAATGACAGTATTTATGGCTTTGATGTGATCATGAAATCTCATTCTTTGCTTCTCCACCAGTCTCACCATTTCGAATCCCTATAATTGATACTGATGCAACATTTCAGCCAATAGCTATAAAAGGGATTGAGGAGCATGAAATGGCTCTTTGGCATTTAATGAGTAAATACAATCCCACTGAGCTTCGTATTTTAGAATTTTTTGCTAATCAGTCTTTTCTTAACTGAAGGAGTTGAACAGTTTGAGGCCTATCAACAGGTTTGGGGATTGGCAAACAAGAGAATGATAGCAAAGACCATGGGAAAAGTGTGTTCTAATGTGGTGCAAAGAATTAAAACTATTAAAATGCCTTTCCCAGTTATTGCTTCAATGCCAAGGGAAGCAATCAGATAAAACTGCTGCTGTAAGATTAACAGGCATTCTGAAAGGTAGGAAATGCAGTGTAAGTTTAGTTCTGTAAATTTAGCAAGACAAGAGAGGTACAAATTGTGAGAGGGAGAAACAGATACCAAGTTTTTACTGGCTATATGCTACTTGAGGAGGCAGAAGGAAACAGGGGTAACAGGGAAAAGCAAGTTATGTTCAATGGATTTTGAGCATCCTATTAGCTGTTCTGGTTTAATTGACATCTTCCTGGTTGTACCTGGTAACTTTATTTTAAACATCAAGTCCAAGAAATGCAGGGATGCAGGCCTTGACTCTTTCACAGCATAAAAAGAAGACATGAACCCATCACAAGACTGCTCTGTTGCTTTTATACTGAGTTTTGTATTTGGAATTGTGTGTTATAATGTATAGAATATGTATTGATTTAGAGCTGAGGAACAGAAACTGCACAAGATGTCAATAGGAAGGAATTATCAAATGACAAATGACTTTTGTTGGGTTATAAAATTCAGTTAAAGAAGCACCAAGGCAAAGAAACACATTCTGGAATGGGAAACATTAGCTCAAAACACAAGGATCTCCTCATGAGACAAGTTACTGACTTAGGTTTACAGGTTTTAGCTACCAAAAAGACAAGCTTAACTCCCCAGTGAGACCTAATTCAGAAAAAATTACTTTACAGGCCAACTGACAGCAGCTGTGCAGAGTTAATCCCAAAGCAGGGTGTGCTTAAATCAGAAACACATGATGGCTTTGACTCTTTCCTGAGTATCTTTCCTTACTGCATTTCCTCCAGTGGATGAGAGCAGAATTGAACTAAAACTTCCAGCAGCAGTTCAAAATGGGACTGCTGTTTCACCCTGTTTTGGAGGAGTCCAGGTATGAAGCTTTATGTTGAGTTCGATGTGACTCTGGAGCAGAATTTACATTGCTTGGTTTACAGAGAGGTGGGATTTTGGTTTGAAAATAGACTAAACCTGGTGCTCAAACCTATGGAATTGAGGCAGTTCTTTATTTCATCTGTTCAGGGGTATGTACTAATGTGTTTTGTGGGGTTTTGTTTGTATTGACTGTCGTGTTCCTCAATTACTGGGGCCTGTGCTTGTGCAGAACAGTCAGCATTTAACAGCGGGGGAGTGCAAGAAGGGGAAACATCTTGTACAGCATAAGGACAGTTTAATTTTCCACAGCCTGGAATGATAAAAACTCCCAGTAGAGTTGAGCTGCATTTTTCTTTCAAATAACAACAAAAAATTAGGCTACTCTTGGTAGATTCTGCAAGGTCCCTAGTCAAACTCCTGCTTTCTGTTTTAGCAGCAGGTCGCATGTGGGATATTTAAATAAGGAATGGAGGAGGCAGTGGGAGGCAGTGGGCACACAAATATTGGTGCCAATGCAAGGACAAAGAACAGGTAGCAGCTGCTTGTTGCTAATTCCAGCCAGAGAAGCTGGGGGTCTGGGCTGAATGAGACTGGCCCTTCCAGGGAGGAAACCTCTCAGTAACAGCCCTGTGAATAAGGGAACTCATTTCTGGTTTAGTTGTGTTGACCACTGACAAATATTTCTTTTCCTTCTGACCATGTCATTCTATCTTTCACTTATTCCCCTAACCCTGTGTATTTTATTCCTTTCCTTCTGTCTCCAATCCAGATAGCTCTGGAATATTTCTTCCCCTGTAGATGCAGTATTTGCTCTGTTAATTCTTCCTTTTCTCTCATTCTTTGAAGACTTACTGCTGTGTTGAGCCATTTTCCTACATCCTTGTCCTCAGCTCTCATCCTCTGAGGCTGCTAGACTGTGCTGCTGAACATGCTGATATTGGGGCCTTGTACAGTGCCAGGAATATCAGTGTTTAATAAATATCAGTACAGGAAAGGCAGAGTTGCTAGAAGAGAAATAAATAGCTCAGGAAAAAAAAAAAAATCAAGATACTGCTGCCTGTGCAACAGCCACTGGCTGCACTGACTGTGAAATGTAACTGAGAACTGAATTGTCACTTTTGGTGTGTGCTAAAGGAACCAAGCAATGTCACACATGCAGATGTTTACTTTCTATTATCCTGGCAACCCCCAGTATATAGATCCTTGTGGTGCAATGTAAACTCCTTTCAAGATGACATTTAAGAGGAATTTAATCTGTATAGAGCACTAACAAACTGAAGCACAGTGGATTTATTCATTTAAGAGAATTATTCATTTAATTTTTTGCCATTTTGTATTTATATTCATTTACCATTCATTTATTCCCTACATTTTTATTCATTTATTCATTTATCAAATATTCATTTTAATGGTTTTCATTATCACTATAGTAACTGTAGGGACATATTTGCAATAATTTTATTCCTTAAATAGGTTTAGTCTTGGAAAATCTACAGAACAGGGTAAGGCCACTTGCTTGTTAGGTTCATTCTCTTTTCTCAGAAGTGTTTGTTTCTTTACTCCCCTTGTTTCTTTACAGCCCTCCCTATCTTCTCTTAAATTCCTTTCTGTGTTTTATGACAACAGGTTATTTCAGTGATATTAGGCCAAATGCTTGATTGACACAAAATAGCTCAGGCTGAGTGTGTTACTCAGTGCTTTGGACACTGGTTTAGCCTGCTTGTTTCCCCATATATTTTTATTTTCCCTGCAGAATGGCTTTTCCTCAAAAATTCACCTCTAATTCCCTTTTAATGCCAGTTCCATTTCCATGTAAATGAGACCCCTGCAAGCCAGGGAACAATGACCCTCTAAGCAACAAGTGTTTTGAACTGCAGCAGGAAAAAGTCTAAACCTCTGAAAACATTGGGTTCTGTGTATGAGTTTCTATTGCAGCACTGAGAATTCAAGTCTTTTGGTTTTTTCTTAAAAACAAAACTGAAAAATCAAGGACTGGATCATCTGACACCTTTTGTCCAAGGCCAGTGTGTTTGAGTGGGAATTCTAGTTTTTTGTTATAGCTGTATAGACTGATCAATGCTTGTGCAATTGAGTCCTTGAAGTATCTTACCAGTCTCCTAAAAGGATATCTTCCTATGTGTAATGGAACTTTATCCTGGGGAGCAGGATACTGACAGATGAGCCCAGGTTTGTTTTTGGTGAAGGATTCAGTTGTTTGTGGTTTTTAACCTCCAGTGAGCCCCAATGTCCTAGAAAGCACCTCTGTGACTGCCTCAGTGCTCCTTTGCACCACAGCTTCAAACCAGTGTCAGGATCTTATCTTCCCTATCTAAACCTTCTGTTCCTTAATCAAACACTGCATTTGAAACTTAAAGCCAGTTGTCTTCAGACAACCCTAAATTCAAGCCATTCCCCCCATCATGTCATCTTTCACAGCAGATCTGTGCTCTGAGTTGTGTCAGAAAAACTTTGGTGCTGTCTCAACAACAGAAACACAGCTGAAATACTTCCTGACTGGTTGGTTAGTACTTATATTTAACACTTGCAAATTTCTTATCATTACTATTTATACCACCAGAATAGAAAGAAAACCCCTATCCTTGTAGAAAGCATCATGGACTGGGTATTCCCCAGAATTCTATATTAAGTAAAGCAAACTGCTTCAGATATTTACATTCAGAAGGTTATCTTTGTTACCAGAAGAGCTCAAGGTAATTTTCTTTACAATGAGATCTTGAGTTTGTTGAGTGTGTTGTGACTCTGCAGCAAAAACTCTTCATGCTCCGACCTGAGGCTGCAACTCTAATTTTGAGAACCATTGCTCTGGAGGCTTTTTATCAGCTCCAAAAATGTCTTATCTCTGGTTGCTGTTCACTGCATAATAAGAGGTCATTTGAAATAGGCAATGTCTTTTTAAGGGTTTTTAATCTACAGCCCAGAGTTGTCAGTGAACACTCATTGATTTCAGGGACTCTGAATCCAGGTATTTATTCATAATATGTGGTGTTGGCTCAGTAACTCTGGTAGTATTAAGATATGAGGAAATAGACTTCCCATTAAAGCTATAAATAAATAATCTGGTGGCATTTACTTTGTCAGGTAAAGCCTTAGAATTCCTGTGAATCTAAATATTTTTCAGAAATTTAAATGCCTCTTTAATTAACCTCTGCCTGAGAAAGCAATCCTTTTTTTTCAACTCACCTGTGCAGCTCCTCCCAGCTCCTGAAATTCTTGTAGCCCTGGAGAGGAAGTGCCAGGGCTTTTGGAGAGCTGCAGTTCCATCTGTGGTGTTACAGCCTGCAGGAGCCTTGGGTTCCTCTTCCTGAGGCTGAACCTGGAAGGTCAGGCCAAGACACAGCAAAAAACTTCATTAATATAAATGTCCATTCTTCTTTACAGTCCAAATAATTTTCTTCAAAATATTAGAACTTCCTAAGAAACTTGGGTATTTTTAAATCAGTCAAGGAAACTTGCTTAAAAAAAATAATAATGAAAGTGTACATTCAATTAAGAGGAGACACAGTTTTTCCTTTCTTCCATCTCATCTTCTCATGCAGCGTTTGATTGAGTTTTAGATTTGAGAGAGTTTCACTCCCCTCCCCCTGAGCAGAGACTGAAGTCAGTGGGAAGAGATCTGGTGTGTGCTTTACCCCTCTGTGTGTGCATGTATGTTTTTTCATTAAATCTGAGCATTAACCTGATGGCCTTTAGGCACAATACTCTCTGAAAAAACTTAGGTGTGCTGATTATTGCTTGCTTTCCAACTCCAGATCCTCTTGCAAACACTACAGGGACCTCATTAAATTCTGCAGCTGTATTACCCTCCTTCTTTATTAACTTCCTTCAAATATCCTGCCGTGGTCTAATGTCTTCTCTTGTCAGCTTCACTCCACTTTATACACCTGAAGGAGACTTTATTGTTCTTATTTTCTTGCTCTGAAAACTTCATTCAGAGCCAGTTTTGACTTCTCAAGATGATTTTTTTAGCTCATCCCTCCATTGTATCAGCCTTTGTAGTCCCTTGATAATATTCTGTGTTTTTTAGGCATGACATGCATTTTTTAATCATTATTTTAATTTCCTGATTTAAATCTAAATAGGGCAAGAAGTAGAGGAGAAACGTAGAAGGTCTTGTAATCTTTTCCTTTGTCCTAAAAATAAAAAAGGAGAACTTGCAATACCATGAAAAAAAAAGAATCTTAAAACCTGGAGAAATTTTAGCTTTATTTTAGGAAGCTATTTGTCCAGTGAGTAAGCAGGTGGCTATCAAAGCACCTCAATTCACTGGTGTATCCTAAAAGTTGGAACCACAGGCACTCACTGCCTCTTGAACCTGGCCTCAAGGGCTTTGTGTCAGTTCCCCCAATTCCTGCTCCCACTCCAAGCTCTCCTCACCTTCATGGCAAACCCTCATATTGCAGGAAAGGTGAAAGATGCTTTTGTGAGGGATTTCTACCTGTTACATCCAGCATTACCCACATATTGACCTGCCCACAGACACAAATCTCATCCTGAACTTTTTTTGCCAGTTTCAGGAGGTTTGGTTTTTACACACTTCACTGACCATTAATTCACGTTATTGTCAATCTCTTTTTGTTAGAGAAAAACTTGTTGTGTCCCAGCTCTGTGTCACTCTCAGCAACAAATAAACATGTAAGCAAGTTTCAGTAAAATTAAGAATACTGGAAAAAATTAATATTAAACTCCTCTTCATGAAGACTTGGGAATTATATAGACAATAAAGCAATATAGTAAGGGAATGTAACAATTATCTCATGCTGAGCCAGCTCAAGTCAGCATTTTAAAGAAGTCTATATGTCTACTTGAAGTACTTATGATGCTCCATGCAATCTCACAAAGTCAACTGGGCAAGACTAATGCCAAATCAATTGCAGTCACTAATGTCTCATACAACTACAGAGCAAAAATATTCTCAGCTGAGTGTGACATTCATGGCAGGCAGCAATGCATTCATAATCTGAGCTTCTCGAGTTAAGTAGTCTGGTGAAGTACAAGGGAGAATTTACCATGCATTAAGACTTTCCAGTGCTAGTGTTCCCAAAAATTTTCTTATCATTCCAGTTTTGTGGTTCATTTTCCTGTGGTTGCTACTGTTCCTACCATGCTGAAATGGAACTTGGGTCATTTTTGAATATTCAGCCTAACAGATCTTCATTGTAATCACTCAGAAACTGTTCCTGTTGATTTCAGAACATTTCTTGAATTAATCAGAATTAATTATAGGATGCAGAACTCAGTTTCTCAAATGATTCATGGGGGTTTCTTGGGACAAAAATAGATTCAAACCTGCTGGAATTACTCCTCCCTACAGAGAGGTATCAGTGTGATTATATTTTCACAGATTGATAAGGAGATCAAGGGAACTGCTTTACTCTAGGATTTCCTTAGATCAATTAATGAGGCAATTCCAGCTGCCCTGTGTTGTACTTCACCAACACAGAATCCTCAGCAGTCCAGGATGCACTGATGGTACCAACTCTGTGTTCTTTACCTCTGTATCTAAGCTTTAAACATTAAAACTTGATCATACAATCCTGGGATCAATCAAGACTGACTCATTCCACCCCCTGCCATGGGCAGGGACATCTTCCACTATCCCAGGGTGCTCCAAGCCCTGTCCAACCTGGCCTTGGACACTTCCAGGGATGGGGCAGCCACAGCTTCTCTGGGAACCTGTGCCAGGGCCTCCCCACCCTCACAGGGAAGAATGTCTTTGTAATATTTAATCTAAATTTACCCTCTTTCAGTTTAAAGCATTTTCCCTTTGTTCTTTCACCACATGCCCAAGCAAGATCCTTCCTAATCCTTCATTTTGCAGAAATACACCATTTTAAAATGCAGAAGATGTATCATTGTTACTGTTTCTATCAGCTGGGCTCCCTGAGGGTCTGATACTCATTTTGGCTGCTGGTGCTGGTTGGCTCTCCCTGACCCCACACCATGTGCCCCATCCTGGCTGGGTGAGCCCAAAGCCAGGCCAAGAGCCAGGCAGGCAGGAAACCTGCAAAGCACCTGGTGCTGTTCACCTGCAGCCTGTGCTGAGAGCTGTGTGTCCTCTTGTCACTGCACTGCAACTTCAGGGATATGCACACACAGGATTCAGGTGCAGCAGCACCAGGGTGCATGGCTTGGAAAGCACTCACAGAAATCAGGATGAAAACTTGTTTTCTTCAGAGCTGGTGGCTTGTTTGTTGACAGGGAGGAAAGCAGAAATGATGAGTGCTGGAGATGGCTCCAGGCAAAAAGGAGAGGCCAGTCTGGGGGGGTCAGCTCCCAGGGAAAATCAGAGACTTGCAGTGTGAGGCCAAGGCAGTGGCACCTACTAAAAACTGCTGCTGAGGAGGGTTTTGCTCCTATTTTGATACTATATATTCCTACAGTGATTGGTCAAAGAGAATGAAAAGAACCACTGAACCCACCTCTTAGGGTACAAAAAAAAAAAAAAGATGTTCAAGTCTTTTTCATGGCTGTAAAGAACAAGAATAGAAAGAAGAGTTAACATTCATTTTTAACAACTCATCCTTACTCTCTCAGGATCCTGGGGAAACATCTGCTAAGTATCCTAGAACTCCCAAAAGATGCTGTGCAGAACTGACATCCTTTTCAGCTGTAGGTCCCAGGAAGGTTTTTTTAATATCAGAAAAATTATTTTGTTTAAGGAATATTTGAAATTTTTCAGAATTGCTTCGTTGTTAAAAAAATAAAAACGAACAAAAACCTGAAAGTGCTGTGGGAGATGGAGAGAGAGAGAGAACATTTCAGCACCTTTCTACTAACCTTAAACTACAGCTTCATTATTTACACGATTATTTTGCTGTTTGGTAGCTCTGCTGTGGGTTACTTAAGTCATTTCTGTATAAATAACTCAGAAAATGTGCACCATACCACAAGCATTGTGATGTGTTATTTACAAGCTCTCAGAAGTTATAAAATATACTTTGAATTGCTTCTGCATGTGTTTATATCTGTATCTTTGGACTTACTCTAAGGCTAAAGGTCCCTGGCCCTCTGTCCTCATGTCCCTGGCATGAAGGTCCCTGGCCCTGTGGTTTGGGGGGATCTCAATCTGTCACCTCCATCTCAGAGAACGTGTGAGAGTGTTTAACTCATCCCTGGCATTGCACAGTGTGCAAGTTCTGGGCTGTCCAACAGCCTGTCAGGAATTCAGCTGATGGTATGTGTGAATCTCAGAGAGAAAGAAAGAGAGAAATGCTGGGCAAAACATTTTGTGTTTAGTGAGAGGCATTTCCTGACAGAACTCTGCTGTGTTGGAAATGTTTTCCCTTCTAGTTCTGCTTCTCAAAAAAAACCCCTAAATTTGCAACCAACTGCTGCATAGTAAATGGATGTAAATTGTGATTTGTCAGAGCAGGCTGTGAGGCAGCAATGTCTTTGTTCCCAGGAGCAGAGGAGTTGTGGCCAGAGGTTTGCTCAGATCCCAGGTGACAGGGCTGACTTTGTCACTGCTATGCCACCAGTGCTGATCAGCGGCTTTGCTGAGCTCCAAAATTCTGGCTGTGAAAGAAAGCAAAATCTTAACTTATTCCAAATTGCTGTGATTCTTATCTTCATTTTTGTAAGATATGATTGTCCTGCACTGCTGAGTTCTTTTATTTGCTAGTTGTCAATACAGATTCTGCCTGTTATTGTAGTAGTAGTTCTCTTCCCTTTTATGTCAAAGCAAAGAAGTAACAGCTTTTCTGAAGTCAAAGAAATTAAACATCTTGTTTTATCAATGCAAGTAAAAAAGGGATCAAGCCCTGTATTTGTTTTATTCCTAGCTTTGCTTCCAGGAAAATTTTAGATGCACTAAATACCATTTAAAAAAATACAAAAATCCATGTCCCAACATTTCCAACATGCGAGACAGCAGCAAAATACAGATTTCTTAGTTTCTTTGTATCTCAGTGTGTGTATAAAATTAGTACAGAGCTCCAGAAAGGTATGAAAGAGCAAGTGCACAGTGCCAGGCCATTGGTGTTGTACTGTGCCATTTCCTGTGCCTTATTTTCACAGACAAATAATTTCTGCTGCCAAAAAAAGCATGAAAGTTCAGAAATTTCAAGAATCCTCATGGTGCTGGAAGTTGTTTTTTCTTCTTCTTCTTCTGTTGCTTTTGGTGCTCTTAGTTTCTCCTAACTGATGTAAGCATAAATCCCTTGTTTTCCTGAAGGGGAATTTCATTCTCTGAGAGGAATTTCTTTGAATTTCAGCATGATCATACAAAAGAAGGTGCTACCTGCTCCCATTTTCAGTTTCTCAAGGGTATAACCCATTCAGGGGGAAAGATCACTTGTTCCTCAGGCACCCAGAGAGAGGATATTTGGGACAGTTAAAAGAAAAGTTAAACAAAAAACCTCTCACCCTATTTTGCAGGCTTTTTGCCTTAGATTTCTATGTGTAAATGTAGCTTTTTAGCTTTAATATAAGAATTAATTTCACAAATAAGTAGCATAATGCAGGGCCAGGTATAAAATATTTAAACTTAATACCTCCCTCTTATGAGATTTCTCACTTCTGGAAAATAGCACAGGGATTAGAGGGAGGGGAGGGGAAAGGATGGAATTTCAGCCACTGACATTGTGTTTTTCTCCTCCCAGTCACAACAGTAAATGTAATTCCCAGAAAGCTCAGTCACACCTGGCACTGAACACATTCCAAAGCTCATGTGCCAAGGACCAGAGTGCAATCTTCCTTGCACGTGGATCTGCTGAGATCTATGTACAGAGCACAGCTGAGCTTATGGAAAAATGTACAGCAGCTTTAAAGTAAGTGCCTCCTTAAGTGCTGAGGAGTGCCCTTCTCTGTTCTGGGTGTGCAGTCAGAACTCTGTCAGCTGTCCAAGGCCTGGGCACAGGGCTGGGTTGGGTGTAGTCACCAACTGCAGTTAGTGCTGGACAACCACGTGATAAATCTGCATTAATTGAAAATCCCTCCCCCTCTACAGCTTCACCCCTCACAGCAGAACCACAGGGAATGAAGCAAGCTCAGTAACCCCTGCTGTCACCCACAGCAATGTCTTTACACCTAAGAAGGTGCTCCTACATTGCTGACAAACTCATCTTCCATTTTAGATTTTGACTTAAAAGTAAAATATGATGGTTTAAAAAAACCCAACATTTTGGTTGTTGTAGTAAATTCTGCACTCCTAGTCCTAATAGATGCTGGCTTGTGACTCAAACAATTTAATCTTTGAATGTTCCCTTTTAGTTCTTGTCTTTGCCTAAAGGTGAGGATTTCATTATGGTACTTGCCCATGCTGAACTGTGTGTTAACCCAGCTCCTCCTGCCCAGCCTGTTACGTAAATTGGGTGAGACTTACAGTCTCCCAAATCCTTTATCAGGTGACAGCACAAATCCTTTGAAAATCCTTTTCTAGCTTGTGGTAATGTGTTATGTTTTATGATGAATCCACTCAGGACTTTGCCAAAGGCTTCGAGGGGAAGGACAAAGTATGAATACAGAAAAGACTGGAGATTTTGTGGGGGGCATTAATTAGATGGGCCTTCCATAAAATTCAGTGTCAAAGAGGCTCAGGGGAGGGCCAAGAGCTGCTGTCACTGTGTGCAGGTTGGAGATGGCAGCACTTCCTCCAGGGATAAACAATTCACATCCTGTCAGGAGAGGAGAGTGCAGAGACTGTGCTGGGAATCAGCTGAACTCCACACAGCCCTGCCAAGCACCTCATTGCAAGGGTTTTGTCTATACTAAACTAAAACCTACTCTTCAGCATTATTCTTCCAAAATCTCTTCTTTGCAATGAGAAAAAGTCATATTCATTTAGAGAGGAAGCTTCCTAATAGAAGTTCAGAATGTTTGTAAGAACACCATGTTATCAAAACCATATTTTCCTGTTCTAACCAAGCCTTGGCTCAAATTCACCTTGCTGAGTGTGGGGTTTTTACCTGGTGACTGGCAACTCCCCAAAAATGCAGTAAATAAATACAAAGGAGTCCAGAATGAGCAAGATTCACAGCTGCTTTTCTCCAGGAGTAAAAATCTTGCTACTAAAGTATCATATCCTGATAGTTTGTTGCATATTTGCCTCGTTTTTCTTTGGCACATCTTTAACAGTTAACACCTAAGTACTGGCAGCACAGTGATAGGGTTCAAAACACACACAGAGAAATACAGGAGAAATGTGTATGTTTGGATACACTTTAAATGAGCTCAGAAATCTCTTTATCCTCCTGATCTCCCTTATATCATCCTGCTAATGTGCTGGCAAGCAGCACAGATGGGCCTCAGAACCTAAATTCTCATATCACAGAATTATTTCAATTTAGAATGAACAAAAGCCTGCACAGATATGTGAATCCTCTGCTGGAGATCAGCCAGATTTATTTCTTTCCAAAAACTTCACCTGTGAGAAATTTCCTTGAGCCACAAGTGGAAGGGAGGTTAGGGAATCAGCATGAGGAGTGGAGCTGCACCTTAAATTAACTTTTAAATTATCCATTTCCTTTCCACCTTTATGAAAGCACAAAAATGCAAACAGCATTAAGCAGTTCATTAATGGCTTTTTCTCTTTGCTGTGTGCTGTAATTACCAGCTGCTCCAGTGGCACAGAAGGAGGGACGTTTGGGACATTTTTGCAGGGATGTACAGGAGGGGTGGAGAATTTTTGTAACTATTTTCAGCAGAAATGCAATACTTTTTCATAAATATTGCATTGCACTGAAAACATTCTAGAAATAGCCTTGCACGATTAATTTTTTTTTTTTAGCTTAGGAAGGTGTTTAGGTCATAGGATGGGACAAATTTTAATTTTTTTGAGGTGTGATCCAAAGAGATTTTGATATCCTATTTGATCTGAGAACATTTTTCTTTCTTTTTAGTTGGTCACTACCACTGTCTTAGTTGATTAATAAAACTGGAGCTGCAAAAACAGCAACAATTAGCACCAATAGTGCTGTGCTCCTCAGTGCACTGCAAACATACATTTTATTTTACCTTTTACCCATTAAATGGTTCCCTTTCTCAGATAAACCCTGCTAATCTAATGACTTGCTAGATCACAGAGTGAATCAGAGGGAGAGCTGTGGAAACAAGTTTAAGGGCAGGAAGCTACAAATACTCTTGACTATGAGTAACTTTAATCTTGGGAGTATTTCAATTAACTCCAGGAGGGATTATGGAGGGTAATAAGCTCTGAACTTCATGGCAAGTGTTCTCAGGACTGGTCCCCAAGCATATTCAATTGCAGTCTTCACATAAAATCACATAAATCTGTAGTCAGGGACTTTTAATAAACATATTTTATGCCATAAATTACTTTCTGAGGAGGATTTTTAGGGGTATAATTTTACAGCATTGACCTCCAATAGACTCATAAAATTCTATCATGTTAAATGTATATTTAATGGCTTCAAACATTTTTTATTAGTGATCCAGTGGGCCTGGAGGACTCTAGCACTGCAACACCCTATTGCATCAGTGGATATTTAGAGAGGTTTAAAACATGCAGATTATTGACTTTATTATTGATGCAGAGGAGCCACTATATCTTATCAGGCAATTAAATGCCCTTTCATAAAGTGCTCATTGCATGGAGACTGAATTTATGGAAATGATGAAACTTAATGGCTCCACAGGAACCATTACATCCAGTCTGAAACTCTTTTTGGGATATTAATATTTATTTTCACATTCATGCTTGTAGTAATGAGAAATTAAGGAATTTTGTAGGAAATTACAAATATGAGTAGGTAGATATGGAGGTTGTTATATTAATTTAAGTAAACCCTAAAGAGAAATGTACTGGCATCATTTCTTCCTGCCTTTAAAGGTACACAGTTAAACCAGCCCAATGAAAAGGGATGGCTGTATTTTGATAGCTTTTGTAAATCCAGGAGGTGCCAGGTCAAAATTTACAATTTTAATTTTCATTTCTACAGCTGATTTACGAACAGTTGCCCACACTTCATCCCTTCCTGCTAGGGCTGTAATTTTGCACAGATTATTCTGACATATATTTTATAGCTAATGAAGGATTTTGGATGTATCCACGTACAGGATGGCATTGAAACTGGAAATTGCTCTGCTGTCTTCACTTGAGTCCCTTTATAAATCCAGTCCTAAATTCAGCCTTCCAGCGAGGTCCCTCTGGCTGGCAGTGTTCTCAGTCCTAAGTGTGTGTATTATCCAGACAGGTTCCCAGAGATCTCATTTGTTTTTTTCAAAGACCTGGATATTCAAAGTTATTTGATGTTGGGCACGAAGGAGTAGAAAATATGAGAAGTACACCACGAGAATGTTGGATTTTTGCAGGGTTTTGTTTCCTATTTGGGGCCACACATTTCCTTCTGGAGATGAAACTGCACCTGTGTTAGAAATTGCTGCATCATTAAAACCCCTGCCTTGGCACTCTCAGGTGCTGAATCCACCCAAGGAGGGGTCTCTAGGCCATCTATTCTAAATTTTACTGTATTTCCATTCAGTCTTTGCACTCTCATCTCCTCTTACTTAGCAAAAGAGGAGAATTCAGGGAATGTCATATTGCTGTAGCCTGTGAAGTCCCTGGGGACAGAAGATATTCAAATTGACTACACAGATGTACAATTTAAATAAAAACACTTACTGATTTTCTTGGACTTACAGTCTCAAAACTGGCTTTTGCCTTTGTCTGAGTTTGGCAAAATGCAGGCACAGGATTCCACTGTGCTTCCAACAGCACTGTTTTGCCCCTGTTTTCAGTAAATTTTTCTTAAACATCCTCACATTAGTAAAGCCAGGTTTACCTGTGTTACAGGTTTACCAGTGTCATCAAATTGCCCTGAGTTTTTGTTAACTTTTAGAATGTCCCAAGTCTGTCATGCCTAATGTATGAGTTAAAACACAGGTGCCTGTATTTACCTTGGTAGATTTGGAACAGAACCAGAAAAAACATCTCTAAACAGAGGCAGTGCTTCTTTAGCCACTAATTTAAGGCAGTCCTTAAGATCACAGTTAACTTTAGGAATCTCTTTAGTTTCTGTTCAAGTCAAAGATGAGACTTATTCTTAACCTGAAGAATCTTTTCTTTCTACTTAAAGGCTTCTCTGAGAAAGAGAAGGTCCTTTGTAGAATAATAATTAAAATAGAAATTTTTAAAGTATTTTTTTCATCTTTGATTCACTTTCTTACTGCAGTGCTGTTTATAAGATGATGCTGTCATTTAAAAGAGGTAATTTCCCTGTTGTTGCTGTGAATAAGCTTTACAGATGAGTACAAAATTATTTCAGGTCCTTGAAATGTTTCTTTTTGACTCTTTCATGTTCATGATTTTGTTTGTTTGTTTTTTTTTTTAAATAGAAAATGTTCCAATGCTATAAAATAAATTCCTTTGTAGAAGGAGACTGTAGAAAAATCCCTGAAGTGCTTCACTTTGAGGAGGAGCTTTGTTCATCAAGGTAGAGGGCTTTGTAAGCCACAAGCACCATAATTACCTGGCTTTGCTCTCTTTGAAATCAGTGGCAAAACTCTTGTGGGCTGCAGAGTGAAAGGAAAGGCTGTGCTTTGGTTTATTGTTCTGTTTTCTGATGAACATCTTAAAGTGCATTTTGATCATGCAGCTTCCGTTGTCAGAGGATGCATGATGGTCTTTTGTGGATCTTCTGAGAGAACAGCAGCTCCTCTGGATGCTCAGCCAGGGCATTGATCATGAACTGTCCCTCCCAGTTCCTGTGTGAGAGCCCAGCACAGCCCTGCCCCAGGGGGTCCCCACTCCATCTAAGAGCTTTCAGACCTCTTTCCTTTCACCCCCCAGCAATGAAATCTTTTTCTGCACAAGATGCGTTTTTAACAATTTGTGTTGAATAAATTTAACAGGTCAGGTTCAAAGTAAGGTTGCTATCATTGGAAAGGTTTCTCTGCATTAGCTGAGCCACAGTGGCTGTCCAGAAGAGATCTTCTCAGCCTGCAGAAAGTCTTGAGTCATTTCACTGTCCCAGAGTCAATGTCAGAAAAGAAAACTACACACCATGTTACCTAACACTGGTAGCCATGAGAAATTTGAACAAGTGCTGAAGTCTAGCTGACATATATCCATTTGACTATGGAACTGAGCCATTTTGGCATTTATTTCTTTTAATTTTCCTAAACAGATGGTTTTTATTCCCACCATGCAGGTTTTTTTTTCCCCAACACTTGTTTTTTCCCATCTAGCTTTCATTAGCTTTTGTTCTCCACATATTATTCAGGCAAGTGTGCTGCACACAATCTAGAATTGCAATTAAACAGGAGTGGGAGGGGGGGTAAATGAATGGCAGATCTGTACTTCAGCTTCTGCCAGAGATAATGGTGGAGAGGTGCAGGGTCCTCTCTTTCTGCTGCATTCTGTGACTCTGTTATGTGTAGGTATTAAACAGAGAGGATCAATATTTCTCTGTTCCCTTCCCCTTTCACTTCTGCCTCATACCCATGTCACAGGACATCCATCAGTCACACAAAGGCAGTGTCATAGGCTCAGTTATTGCTGCCAGGAGTTATACAAAATCAGGCCTGGCTGACATGTAAAAAGCAGAGCCTTCTTTATGGCAGGCCAATAAAAGTCACTAACAAAAGGCCTGTGGATTTTTAGTAGAGAAAAAGCACTAATAAATAGGCATTAACTGAAAATTAGGCAATGCAGAGAAGAGGTAAGACAAATCAATTGCTGTACCTAAAAGCCTGAGTTGACAATAAACCAGGAGCAACAGCAGCAAGATGCATTGGACCAAAATTATCACAGGTGGAAACAGTGGGAAGTTAGGTGTGAATAAATTAGTTTAACAAAAGTCTACAAACACTAAATAATTCCACAACTGAACATGAGTGGAGTAACTGTACAAAAGGATTGGAAAAATGATGCAAAAAGAATTTAAGATTTATGCCCTGCCTCTGGTGGGAAGATATGATGATTGACTGTGGGAGCATAAAGAAACAGAAACCATGGTGGCTCTTTCCTTGGGCATAGTAGGGTCTGTCCCTGTGTTAATTTTATAATCTTCTGTGAAACCTGGGAGTCCCAGCTCCCCCATAAGCACAGATGGAGCACACACCAGCTCCAGCTTTAGCAGGTGGACATGTGGGCATGAAAGGTGGGGCAGAGGAGGAAGATTGATCTCAGCAACCTTGCTGTCAGCTGATTTCATTTGTGATGTGGCTGGAGAGAATTTACCAAGTAACTATATGCTTCAATTCCCCTCTTTACAATTATGAAATATTTTTCTTGGTGTTGAAAGCCATATTCAAGAACTGTATTTCAGTGTTCCCTTGTCTTAAGTTCCTGAGGAGCCCTAAATATTTTGTTGGCTCTTCCCAACAAATTAGAGGGAGGCACTGGGCAGCTCATGGCTGAACATGGAAGAGGATATTGAGGAAAGATTTATAAGGTCATTTACTAAATCTATTCTGTTGTTCTGTTTTCTGACATATAAAATCCAGTTAGTATTACCCAGACAATGAAGTGCTTGTGCCATTTTTGCTCTAAGCACTGCTGCTTATTTAACCTGCACTGTCTGGTGCCCAAGTGTGCCTGCACCAGGACACCTTGGAGGGAAGGATGCTGTGCCTCTGTGATTGCTGCAGGGCAGCCAGCATTCATTTCCATTTGGGATTTTTCAACATGAAATTACAATCCTATTCCTGCTCTCCACTGGCATCAACCAAAAACCATTAACTGTAATAACAGGACTGATTTTGCTCTTATTAGGCATTTATTAAGAGCTAAGTATCTCGATAAAGCAGAATATGCTGCAGCTTGACAGCAGAAGTGAAGCATTCTGGAGAGTGCTCCTACCATCCATCCTCCTTCCCTGGTGGTGATGAATGTGCACCAGGAAGAGATTAAATCATATGCTGCACTCGAGTCATAAAATGCTCTGTGCACTTTCTCAGTAGTCAGATTGTTGAGTCTGATCAAGTGGAGGACTTGGCTGATCTTGGGATTCAGCTGATAAGAGAATAGAAATATTTGAAACTCAGAATTGACTGCCAACTACATCATTTCATATATTCATCTATAATGGTTAAAATATTGTCTGTTCTTAAATTTATTGCTGATCTTTACAATAAAGAGCTGTCCCTGCATTTAAATAGTTGAATTGATTTTTTTTTTTCCTCTAAATTTCCTCAGGCACAGGAGCTCTTCTATCACAGTAACTACTCCTGGCTCAGACCTGGGGCTGAGGCACAGGGACAGTGCAGTGCCACACTCAGAACACTGTCTTTGCACTGCTGTGGAACCTACAGATTCCAGCTGTTTTATCAGGGCAGAATTAACAAATGAAAGAAAATCACAGATTCAAATTTCAGGTGCATATAAGCAAATATTTTTCTAGAATAGTTAATAGGGTTTTTGTCTGATCTGAAGCTATTTGAGAATTCAGGTTGAATCCTGTTTAATTAAAATCTATCTAATTATGCTGCTTGTTTTGTGGGATGAAATTTACACTCCCATTTCCCAGAATTCCCAAGACTTCTAAACGGATCTGCAATATCATATTCCAGGTACAGCTTTTTCAGCAGAATCTGTCCAACACTGTGCAATGGAGTGAGTGGGTGCATCAGAAACTAGGAATCTTATTTTCTGCCTTGGGAGCAAGGAGTCTTTGTAGCCATTCACTCTCCCCTCCTCTTTGTGACTGTCTTGCTTAGTGGAATGTCTTCTGCAGGAAGAATTGAGCCTGACCCCAGTGTGTCTGCAGTAACTGAGATATGGAACAGCACAATGGCCAGGGGCATGCACCTACAAGAGAGGCCTTGGGAGTTTATGTCCTCCCAGGAAAAGGAAGGCTCTCAATGACCTTTCTGGAAAAATAAAAAAAGTAGCCTTAAAAGCCTCAGTATATTTCAGGTAAAATACAGATATAAACATTAACTACTGCAATTATTGCCTATTGTAATGCCCATTCACTTCACACACAAACTGATGTGTTCAGGTTTCTTTTCCCTTTATTCTGTGTGGTTTTGGTCTCAAGAATGTAGAAAGCAGCTGATTGCTGAAAGTAGAAGGGATTCAGTCTTTTATTCCATGCAATTTGCACACATGTGCTTCCATAAAGAGCTGCTACTTTAGCATTTTACTCTTTTAGGTACTTGCTGCATTCTAAAACAAACAAAGTCCAAAACTACATGGCTGCCCTTTATGCATTGCACAGAAGGGAACAGAGTAATCAGTGCATGGATTAAACAACACTGTCAATTAATCTTTAAGTTTGGAATGACTTGGCAAAGGTTTTCAGCATCATTCAAGAAAGAATATGGGGCCCTGCAGTTTTCTTAAAGGAATTCTTTACATTTCCAAACATGCATTCAGCAATTTGCTAATCAATGTCCTTGCTTTGCTGTAAATACCTGAACACTGCATTTCTGAGTTCTGTTCAGGTGACCTGGGTATGATCAGATAGTGCCAAAGGTGCCAGGTCTGCAATCACTGGGGTTTGGGTAATTAAGGAGGATGCTTGTCTCAATACATTTTAATTAGCACTGGGAAACAAGTGTACAGTATAGTGTGTTGGTAAGATGATTGTGTTATACAAGTCCATTGTTCTATGATGAACAGAATGCTCTGCTTTACTCTGAAATCTATTCCATGGACAGTTGGTATGAACTTGGTTGAAAATGGCTATAAAAGCCCTGGAGGCTGTATTCTCCTTAAACCAGTGGAGTTGGGGAGTGGAATAGAACATAATATATCAGGAAAATAGCAGGCATCATTTGTCTCTTTTAGCAAGGAGACAAGTTGCTGAGATTTACATTTAAAGGTGAGAAACTCCTTTCAAAACTTTTCTTTGCCATGCTGCAGTTTGGGAAATACATAACAATGAAAGCATGTTTACTTTGTGTGGAATTCATGTCATGATGAGGATAATAAGACCCTCCAAGGCAATAATTGCATCACTGTAGGGTGCTTCTGCATCTCAAATTGCTCAGCATCTGGGTTTTAAATCATTTGTGTTCCTGGTGGGCAAAGCTGCCAGCTAAACAGGCAGGCAGACAAGTAGCATTTTTAAACTTACCCAGCATGATCATGGCATGTGTGCATTTAAGGCTGAGCTTATTACCATCAGGAACTATTATTTACACCAGAGAGACAGACACCAAATAGATTCTGTATGATACAATCTTAATAAATTCTTTTCATTCACGAGGAAGCCATTCAGCTTATGTTATAGATGTGGTGTGGGCATTTCAGCAGAGGGTCCAGCAGGAGGGCTTTGTCTGCTGAGCTCTGAAAATGTGCAGTAAATTCCACAATTTATCTGTGCTGTGCTGTGCAGATCAGGTGGCTGCCACTAAATGCCACGCTGAAGATCATGTTGCAAAAAGGAAGAGGCTTTGCTATGTTCCTAGAGAATTATGATATTAACATGTAAAGTAGAGCTCAGCTTGGTAAGAGGCCATTCTGCCTGTAGGAACCGCTGAAACTGAACCTGTGTTTCATTTTTCCTGAGGGAGGGTTGGGCTCTGGTGACAAATTTTCTGCCTTTGACGTGTCCTTCTCCACTGCAGCTTCCAAATGATTGCAATGTAGAACATTCTTCCAATCCTAGCCTAAGGCACACTGAGTGTGTCATGGTGCATATGGGGAGTAGTTGTTGTGGTGGTGATTTCTGAAAATCCTGATTCTAAACAGAGTTCAGCCACCACCCTGAGGTGGCTGTTTGGTGGTGGCTGGAGGTCCAACTTGAAACAGCTGATCTGCACCTTAACTATCTGAATTACTGTAGTGTGGGCAGCAGTGGGACTTGCACTTTGCAAGCTCTGTGCATCTCAAGTTGTGGTTTAAGACCTTGTGTTCATGTGTTTACATCCCCAGCTCCCAGGGTTGGTGTTTTGGGGAGGTTTTCAAATCCTGCTCTTGCCTAAATCCATCACGTCCCTGTGACAGGCCAGCCTGGTGTGCTGCTGTCTGTGCAGGCTGTAGGTCTCAAATGCAATGCCAATCTAACTGTCCTGAAACTGTGGCTCTGGAGAGACCCTGGCAAAGCTGTGACATGCCTGACATTTCTTTTTGGCTCCAGTGGCAGCTGCTTTAAGGGTTTTGTTTGTTTGTTTGTTTGTTTTTTTCTTCTTCTTTTTTTTTCCCCACTAGGTTACTTTTAACTTAGATCAATTCCCTGATCTGATTCACTTCACAGTTTCTCAAATAGGTGCACTGGCACTACAGAGGGAGCCAGCAAGAATTAACAGAAGGAGCAGTGGCTGCACACAGCAGCTCTTGTACAGGAAAAAAAACACCTTCAGGTTCTCTGTGCTGTGTCCATTTGAAGTGCCCTCATTTGGTGTCTGGTACAGGAGCTTGTTTTTGTTGTGGATTTTCCTCTCTTTGTTGCTACACTGTTTTTTTCCCTCCCTTACAACATGTTGCTTCAACTCTGCCAGTGCTCATTTGCCATCTCGTTAGCTGGCTGCTGATTACTGGAGCACTTAGGAAAGAAGCAGAAGCCTCTGTAAACTTCTAAGGCACATTAGAAGGCAACTGAAAATTAGCAATAAGAATCGTTACCTCATCTTCAAAAGGCAAAAAAAGGTAATCATTTTTGTGTTCACCACACAACTCTGGCTCATTCTGACAGTCACACAATGCAGAGTGATTGGGAATACCCACTCCACAGGGGGATTTTCCCCTCTGCACTCAGGGAAAGAGTTTTGCCAAGCCAGCCTATATCAATGCTTGGTGCTTTCTACAGGGTGGTATGAATCAGCTTTCCTCCATGATCTCGAAGGTGTTAACTATGATTGTGGTCTGTGGTTTGCTCTTAGTTCACAAGCTTCTAGTTTGTTTGGTTTTTTTTTTTCCTTTTTTCCATGTAAGGGAGATTTAATTACTTGGAAGGTGGTTCTGCTGTCTAATGTCACACTTCTCCATGCCAGTAGTCATTCATGACATAAACTTCTTAATGTACCTGAAATCATCCTTGTTTAATTCTTATCCTCAGTTTTTGGAAAGGGGTGATATTAATCATAAGAAATGAAAATGTTTTACATGTTTGCTTGATTTCAGAAAAAGATTCACAGTTAGGTCCTGACCCTTCTTGAGCCAGTAGCAGCTTCACTCATCTTTTATACCACTAAAAATTGAACACAATCCTGCCTTTCTTCTTTTATTTGAAAGTGCTACAATGAAGTGGAAGATGTACATGCACCAAAACTTTTGACACAATGCTGTAGTAAAACAGATTTGCTGAAAACTTCAGCATTTCTATTGGTTTTTTGTTGCTTTCTGCTTTGGTAATATTTGCATTCTGGGCAGGAAGGAGGTTGCTTGTGAGATAAGAAAAAAATAATAATTGTGCTAATGCTAATAATAAGAATAGTGTAATTTTAATGACAATAAGAGAGAGATAATAATACCTGGCAGTTGCTCATCACTCCCTGACCAAGCAGTGGTCGATGGCTTCTGGCCAACTCATCCTTGTTTCTACACTGGTGTTCTGTAGTCTGGAACATCCCTTTGGCCAGTCCCAGGCAGCTCCCTAAAGGTTTCTTGTCCACCTGCCCACTGTCAGAGCGAGGGAGACTGAAAAGTCCTGGGCTTGGGGTAAGCATGGCTCAAGCATCAGTGCCTGATCAGCGTAATCCTCACCTTCAATTCAAAACACAGCCTGTACCAGCTACTAAGAGGGGAATTTACTTTATCCCAGCCAAAACCAGGGCACATCTGAACTGTGCCTGGAACTCTGCAATTGAACAGGGTTCTTGGAAATTGCTGTGAGAGTGGGGAAAGTGCTCAGATCCTCGCCCTGTGCCAGCCTAGAGCAGAGAAGCTTTTGTTTGTTTCTGGAGCATGGGGAAGCCTTTCTGTCACTTCATGCCCATTAATGTGTTCACCAGGAAACCAGAAATCAGAGCTGTAGGAGGTATTTTCCTTACCCTTTGGCACAAAATGATAACTTTCAGCAAAGGGGGCTTTTATTCAGCCCAATCCAGTAGATGACAGACGTGTAGCTGAAGGCAGAGGAGATGGAGTGCTGTAAGGTTTATACTGCACAAAAGTGCTACAGTCTCCCCCAGTTCAGGAAGGTGTCCAGAGACTCACTTTATTCTGCTTTTACCCATATAGGTCTAAGGAAATTAATCAATAAGCAAGGACACCAGGTGAAAACATATGGTCTTTGATATTTAATAAATGGATTAACAGAGTCCACCGCTTAATATTCAGCTTCTGCCTTAGGAGTATAAATTAATAAGCATTAGGTTCTTTTTAATGAGGAATTTTCCCTTTTAAAACCTGAATGAATTATCAAAAAGAGCTCTGGCAGAATTTCAAAGACATTTTCTGACCTTCTAGTATTCTGGCCTGCATGAATTTTTAACAAGATGCTATATATCTGGAAGGCCTATTAGAATTTGTCTGCAGGAAATCTCTCTGCCCTGCAGCCCCTCACCCTCTTTTATTCTTTTATTCTTTTTTTTCTTTTTTTTTTTTTTTT